>KZ807534.1:6321-18330 GCA_000696205.2 Oncopeltus fasciatus | reverse complement strand
ATATATATATATATATATATATATATATATATATATATATATATATATATATTGTTGCCTGAAAGGTTTGTTTGTTTGAATGTTTTCCAAATCTCTGGTATAAAATGGTTTTGAAACTAATGTATATTACACATATAAGTGCATAAAATGTAATTTTGAAGTCGAATATTGTTATTTATTTATTAGTACTGGTATTTAGAAGTCCTGACAAACGATATGACACCAAAAAGCGGATTAGTTCATTTACGTATGCCCACAGACTCACACACAAAACTCCTCTTTCCCCTCACTTAAACACACAACTCCTCCCTTCCCCCACCCACACACTCGTCCAAAGGAGAGCCCCGATTGAGGTAGAGAGAGAGAGAGAGGGTGTGAGTGGGTGGGAGTAGGCTGGCCTTTGTTCCAGGCAGAAAGCCGCTGTGAGAAGGGCTTTGAACTCGCCGACGACTCTCTGACTCCATACGTCCATCGTACAGCTGGAAGAGCTGTCATTCATCTGATCTATCTGGAGGTCAATGGAAATCGTGCAAACCTTCAATTGCCTCCTAAACCCCTACATTTAAGGGCTGACAGATGCACTTGTAATTATTCCATCTTGTATCAAATTTTCTGCAAGGAAAAGAGTTCATCCAACTGGTTTTTTTTTTTTGTATTATAATAATAATAAAATAACTAAAATTCATCCCTGTCGGCTGAGTTCGTTGTAAATAATGAATAGTTGTTTTTCACCCCTGCGGAACTCCTTAAAGTTTTAGAACAATGGGATATTTCATTGCTTCTTAGGGCTGTTTATATCTTGGGTGGACAAAACGTCCCTATAATCCGATCCTTAGAGTCTGAGCAGCATTGTTCATGAGAGAGGAAGCCATCGTTATTCCAGTAGGTGAAGGCAGGCTGTCTATGGAGAGGTGCGTGTGCCGGTGTATCCGGTCGATGTCGCTTCGATCGCTAGTGTTTCATTCAGCATGCCGCCCAACTGAATGGCGATCAGCTGACTGGCGGGAAGTCTTATCACCTCACGCCCATAGATTCTTATCAATATTCAGCTTTCTTTCTCATTATCCTAACTTATCTGTAGTTTTTACCAAAAATAAAAAAGTTTTTTCCTCAAGTTGTAAATGAGAAAAATGTGTACATTACACATTTAATATTCTTTTAAATTATTTGGATAGGAAATATGTAAAATTCCTTTTTTTTTTTTGTTAGGTATTTGTCTTGGCATTTACTAGAATGTTTGCCAAAAAATACTTTGTGTTGATAAATATGTAATGATTTATTCAGCTGAATGCTACTTAATATTTGCCCAGAAATGTTTTATATACATATAGATATTCAGTATGATTTTGGATGTAATATTAGCATGTGATGAAGGAATAAGTGGAGGAATCAACCGATTTTAAATTGATTGATATATATTGATCACTCAAAGTTTATATTTATGTTTGGTTTTGACACAATTATTGTATATTTAGATACTAAATTATATAATGTTGTAGAATACCAATTTCTTAGAACGGGCAAAAATTCTAAATATTAAACATTATTATACAATTTCAAATATACTTTATTGTCCTTTACAGGTATCTGTATTAAGTACATTTTTCTTCAGATGCTTAAAACTTAGTTCTTTGGTAAAAAAGTTGTTTCCTAATTTAAATAGTAAATTTCCGCCATAAATATATATATATGATACGCCACGAAGTTTGATAATACTCAGGGACATTACAAGGGGACAAGCTTCTTTTTTTTTTTTCTAGATTAGCTAGATTAGTGTAGACATATGTTTTATAGGCGAATATGTTCATTACTTATTTAAAATATGTTCTCTTCTATTTGAACTCAAGGTAGAGTTAACTAACCGACACAGCAAATTTTTTTTTTTTGTAATTATTTTCTACTTAGCTACTTATTCCACACTTAGCTCCTATTCAACCTTTTTCTCTCAATTTAAATCTTTAGAGACAGTTAAATTTCTTACATATCATACATATATATATATATATATATACGTGGTCTTATGTCCGCAGTTTTAAAGTAATGTAACCTAATTCGCTATTTGACCCTCTTTTTACAAACTGGTGGATGAGTTCTTTAATAGCCTCAATCCGTGGTCGACAGGGAAGGGTAGTTTAGGGGAAAACAAATATCTTCGTTATTTTTCTATATTTATATTTTAGGAAACAATTTATAAAGCATAGAGGTGTAAAATTTTATTTTGAAACATTCATGTTCCATAACTTAAAAATTTATAAGTAGGAAATTAAGAGTTATATTTAAGAATGTAAATTTGGAGACTTGAACGTCTCATGAGCAGGTTGGATTCCATACCTCCGTTCGATGATATGAAGTCATATCCCAACCAACTCCTGCGCTATCAGGATTGTGTAAGAGTAATCCTCTTTCGACCTGTGATGGATGTCTTCCTCTTTAGAACAATAAACATGTGACTCACTAGCTTGACTCAAATAAGCAGATTTCAACTGTTTATTTTGTTATAGCAAACTCACTAACTTAAATTAATAAATAATAAATAAACATCACCAATTTCGACATATTGAACAGAAGTCCTCATCTCCCAAGGAAAGTACTTAGTTACTCAACTGTTCTGATGATGGTGTGCATCGTTAACGAAAACAATGGAAGTAAATAACGCCCAATTTATTTACTCCTGGCTAATACTAACATCACTCGACTCCCTACAATTCTCATCCCATTAATGTTGAAAATTTACCGATGCAATTAAAAACTTTAATAAATTCGTGAAAAAAAAAAAAAAATTACTTCAATCATTTACAAACTAATCTAATATGTTTTAGATGCATAGAGGAAATGTCATTATATATATATTTTTTATTATAAGCTCCATGAACAATATATGAGTCTTATTGAAAATGTATTAGTGTATTTACATATATGTTTTTAACTTTAGGTAGTTTATTATGTACAATTGTACACAGGTAGTGATGCGGGTTACAGACATCCCGTTTGTAGCTGACAGCCTCTTGACAAGAAATAAAAACCTGCTCAATGCTTGCTTTGGGTATTGGAATAGGGTGGGTACTTGTATTTAGCTCCCCACCCCCATGATCCTACGTGGCTGCTTAAAAATTATATTTTTGACAATTTCATTACAATTCTCATCTGTCTAAATCTTCTCTGTGCTATCTGTTGCGTTCCGAATTTTTAAAATAATGAAACCAAATTTGGTATTTATTCTGCTTTTTATAAACCATTGTATGATAAACCTAATCATTCAAAGGTAATTTATATTCTATAATTCAGTCATGAATATGGGATCCTGGTGACACGACGACCCTCTCGCCTTTATGATAACTAGCCATGATGATAGCTTACATTGTTAGCCGAAACGTTAGCGGATAATTAAAATATACACTTTTTAAAATTTTATTTTTTGGATCAGCCTTGACCGAACTACAACAAATAAACTTAAAATTTATTTATTATTTGCACCAAATTCAGTATTTTTTATAAAAAAAAATTTTTGAGATATATCATCATTATTTGAAATTGAATGAAATAAAAGGAGTGGTTAAGGGGAAGACAAAAATTTATACTATAATATCTTCTTTGTTTTTTGGGTTATAGAAAAGTTTAAAGACCAATCGGTTTAAAATGTAATGTTGTTATGTTTATGATCTATAATTTTTTTTTTTTTTTTTACCAAATACACTTATGAAAGGAGAAATTGACTACGATGAGTGAACGATTCCCCCACTCTACTTTCCCAGCCAGTATAGAGCTAACTTTAGTGGTTATGAAGTAGTTAGTTACGTTCATTTTTCACTTTTAGTGTCCGTTACGCTTTGTAAATAAAATTTCCTCGCTTACTCTTATATACATGTAACAATCTTCAATGGAACACGGGAAATCTGCTTAGACTACGCAACTCCTGCGTGACTCTTTATTGCCATAATAACAATGCAATTTTAAGGAGTCACTAAGTACGTCTTCCGGAAAAGTACGAGATCCTCCCCACTCTTCTCGTGTCGGCGTTTTCCCTATTGGTGATTCCTCATACTGTTCACTAGAGGTGAGGTTATATTCCCTCTAAACAGCTCAGTCTTGTGGGCACTCCGAAGTCTGGGCCTGTCAGTTCGCATAACATTGTACATATGCGCGCGCAATCTACATATAAATCGATTATCTATTTGCCACCATTTTATTTTCATTTGTGTTTCTCCATGTAATCTGTGAACGGACAGGATTGTCAGTTCAGCTGGTGTTATAGATATAATCCGCCTTCCAAAGCGATCCGATTTATCTTATTTAAAATAATCTAACAATCTTAATAAAATATTGCCAGTTTTGTTAATATTGGAAAGATCACAGTGTGGTGTTATTAACAACCATTTCATATTATTTAGGCCAGAGAGTGTTGAAAATCTGCTGAAGTTGGCACATTAGAGCCAAACACGTCTGGGAGGCTTATAAATATTGTGGGAAAATCACATTTTATTATTTCATCCTGATACAGAACTCAAAAAGAGTTCAATAATCTTTAAAACTTACTAAAACGATCTTAAGACTAATAAGTTAGTACTTGGAGCTAAGTAATTTACAAGTGCGTCTCAATATATGTATAATCTAACTAATATGATACATTCTACTAATAATGTAATAAATATATTTTAGAAGTATTGGCCTAGGCTAAATTATTGTACAAAATCAATTTACCAAAATCCTCAATAACTAAGTAACTTTATCTGAAAACCTATTCGTTTACTCACACATACATGTACACACATTTTGAGCGGAATTTACGTCTCAGTTGGATCATTAGAGATTTATTAATTTTTTTTTTTTAAATCTGGCCTCATGGCACCAAAGTGAATTGTTTGATTTCCTTATGGGGAAATTTGTTAAAACACATTTGTAATTCCTTCAGTTTAAAAAATAAATAAATAAGAGCTTTTTATTATTTGTTTTCTATATCAAATATGTAGTATTTTAATAATTAACTTAGTGTTTCTTTTTGTATTTTTTTTTTTTTTTTTTTTTTTTTTTGGGGGGGGGGGAGCAAATATTTAATTACATTTAAAAAATTTGTACAGTATTATAAACTACCATTTTACTTAAAACTAAACTCTTGTACTATGCAGTATTACCAACAATTCAAGAATATTTAGATAGATTTGGATAAATTTGAGTTGGAAAAAATGAAAATTTGTTTTATTTTTTTACATATTTATTTATTGAAATTTTCGTGTGAATTTCTATTGAATTATACTACTACCAGTAAGTATAGTTCTGTAGATGATACCTCGTTTGTAGGGAATTTGAACCCTTCGCATAGGCCGTCTACATAAATCACAGTTGGTCTGCTTCAGTCACTTGTGACTGTTGACTCTTTAATAACCAGTGATTATACTTACGACCTCTCGTCAATATGTTACAGTTACTGATGGGATTTCGGTAAGTTATCTCAGAACTACTAATACTGAACCTGATCGAGTGTAACCTTCCTCATTTAGAATAAGTGTTATTGGCCAAGTTGTATTTCTTACGATGTCTTTAATAAGTCCTGAGCGCTTTAGACCCCTGGTCATCATTAGGAGAAACACAACACAATAATAAGTCGTTCAAGTATTAATATTATTATTATAGATAAATTATCTTTGTTATATTGTTAAAAACTACGTACAATGTCTAAAAGAAAGAAATCAATGTATAGATATAAATTATTAAAATTCAACAAATCAATTTTTATTTTTGGATCTTTATTTAGAACTTAATTTTGAGTAATTATTAATTTAAGTGTGTGTTGGGATTTTAATAAGTTATCTGGCTAGTCCCGGTGGTGCAAAAGGTAGCATACCGGCCCGGAAAGCAGGAGATCCAGGTTCGAGTACTGGCTGGGACAGATAGATTTTGTATTCTATTTCCTCGCATTAATTGTTTAAAATTTACGTGGGATAATACACCACATATAAATTAATATTTATGGATTAGTATAGTGTTTGTTTTACTTTCCTAAGAGGTCACCACTGATCTATAGAAGATTCCTATAAGTTAATGACGTCACTAACAACAGGTCTAGTTAAATCTCGTGGCCCTTCAGTTGTATTTATAAACCTTATATAAGTAAACTTCCGTACAGTTCAAGACATTAGAGTAGCTCAAGAATGATTAACTCGCTATAACTTCCTAAAAAGATTATATTTACGGTCTGTTTTGCTCCATTACGTCATTGTAAACGTCATTAATTAGTAAGTAATATGTATTCGAAATGTGCATGTTCCACTGATTCTTAGGATTTCCCCTAAAAGATGACAACAAACATCTATGTTGGACACATTGTGGGAAACGCTAAGTACATACTACTGTCCTAACCAAGATGGAGGGCGGACATGTAGTCGGAATAATTCCCAACTTGAATCTAACAATTTCCTTGTGGTGAATCTGCTAGAAAGAAAGGCCCTTAAAGGGATAAATTCAAAAGAATTATATTTTCACCGCCTTTAAATGTTGTTACATGTGTCCAGTATCGCAAAATACAGCCTATGTTGGAATCGTATCATTCCACAGGACACAAGGTCTACCTTGTGGTCGGTCAAAGTCACTAGTTGTAGCCAATTCTTATCCTCCAGTTCCCTTATCTGTACTGCTCAGACAGATCCTGATAATCGGAGACTGTGAAATGCCTTAACTGTGAACCTGTCGCGATCACTTCGCTATTGACTTCCACGCCAAAATGCCTGCTAAAATTTCCTCTGATAACTGGCCAGCTGCCAGCATTTATCGCAACACTCCTATTCTCGATAAAATTATGCATATTTTAAAAAATTTAAGTATTACATTTAATACATGACTGTAATAATTCATAAATAATTTAATTTGTTTAAAAACTAAAAAAAAAAGGTTACTTCTATAATTTAATTAAATGGGAAATAGTAATAATTTTACTCGTATTTCAATCTAATATCCATTACTTAATTGATAGTTTGTTTTTGCTGTCTCAACACGCTAAAATATATTCTCTATATATGAATATGTTTCTATCGCTCTTCAAATCATTCAAATCTGTTTTAGTATTTTATTCGTTATTATAATAATGTTGATGATATATATATTCTTTCTATTTAGTCTAGGAGGCATATTTAATACTTTAATAGTGAAACAAATCAGTCCTCAATGAAGTTTGTGATAAGTCCAATTTAAATTTTCATTAATGCAGTGTGGTGGAGGGGGGGGGGGGTCATTTACAGTTGTCCATTTGGAGTGGGGCATTACGTTTGCCTTATCAACACATATTGGGTCTCACCTGTGTGTGGACGACACCCCATATTTACATACGTACTGCTCGATGCGGGATTAACTCTACAGGAATCACTGTATTTATGGTAGCAGTGTCGGTCGATATCTTGTTAACGTCACTTCTTGTAACTGTTATAATTGCAATGGATCTGTAGCTCTTTCCATACTGTTTTAATAGTTTAAATAATTGTAGCAGAGATCTCTGAAAGACATAAAGTAATTCACATTAGTATTATGATCAACATGAAAAATTTTTTTCTAATTCTTACGAAGCTACAAACATATAAATAAATTTTTTTTGCAATATATTGCATTTCTTTCATTATATTCAATTATAGCTTTTTTTTTTATTGATTGTTGGATGAGTTTGTTAATGACAGAAATCGTTTGAAAGAGAGGGGGCTTTGAAAATATAATTTGATAATTTTTCATTATTTTTGTTGTTTTTTTTAGGGAAAAAATTGTAAAACATAAAAGTAATGAAGTGAGCTTTTTTAACCCTTATTTTCTATAAATCTTCTATAATATTCCTTGGTGGGATGCTGATTTATTATAGATTTAAAAAGAAGGGGTTTGGAAAGATAATAAAGGAGAAAAGGAAGAAGGGAAAGTGGTGACAGATAGAGAGAGAGTGAGAGAGAGAATAAAATAAATTTGTAAGACATATAAAAGCAATTAAGAAATATATTTAAGAAACTAACTTCAGCAAGTCTAACCTTTTTAAAAGACAGTGAGGTAAGGTAAAATAGAAATGGGAAATAAGAATAAACAAAAAGGTCACAGCTAACAGTATAGCTGATTCTTACCTAGTTACAATAAAAATAAAAATTACAAATAATCAATAACAGTTAATCATGATAAAAATAAAAATTAAAGCAGATACAGTTCAGCAGTTTTTGATACCAAAAGAGAGGAAATGTTGAAATAGCTGGGATTTAAAGGATGCGAGCGAGGAAGAGTGACGAATATTTAGAGGGATCGAGTTCCAGAGACTGGAGGATCAGACGAGGAAGGAGCGACTAAATGCAGCGGATTTGTAAGGGGGAGTATAAAGATTGGAATGTCGAGAACGGGAGGGGAGGGAAAGTACTGAGGATTTGAAAGTTAGAATATCATAGAGGTAGGGAGGGGAATGGGAAAATATGACTTGATAGAGGAGAAAACAAAGGAAATATTGACTACGGTATGATGGGTATAACCATCCCGTCTCGGAGTACAGCTATGTAACGTGGGCTCTAATGCTTGGAGAACCAAAGACAGAAGCTTAAGCCTATCCTCTACTTCTCCTGTGAGGCCCCCATAAACAGCGCAACCATAGCCAAAATGGGGGATATGAGTGAGGACACGAGGAGACTACGGGTTTTACGAGGCAGGAGATGACTTGATCGAAGAAATTAATGGAGAGTGGAGAAACAACATGTGAGGTTTCCATGAAAAGGTTTGGTCTGGGATAATGCAGAGGTTTTTTACTGAGGAATAAAAGGAAATTGGGCGCTGATTAATTGGGAAGGAAGAAATAGGAGGGAAATTGGTAAGCAAGGATCTAGTTCCAAAAACTGTAGCTTGAGATGTTTTGACATTCAGAGAAAGCTTGTTTGTCAAAGCCCAGGAAAATGTTAAATTTAGGCCTTCATGGGTTGTTCGAATGGCGGTTTGTAAATCTTCTGGGGGGAAGGACAGGTACATTTGGGTATCATCTGCGTAAATGTGATAGGAACGGTGTCTAATGGAAAAGTTGAGGTCATTAATACAAGCAGAGAACAGGGTAGCAGAGATTCTAGAACCCTGCGGGACCCAAGATGCAATAGGAAGAGGGGAAGATAAAGGTAGGTAGGTAGGTAGGATCGGGTTTAGGGGCGATCAACTCTTAGATTATTACGCCCATGGGAAGATAAAGGTCTTTCGGGGATAGAAACTACTTAGGATCGGCCTGACAGGAATGAATGAAACCAAAGAAGGGAATAGTTGGAGAAGGAAAGGTGTTTAAGTTTAGAAAGTAGACGGGAGTACGTAGTTCGTTATAAATATTTTATTTAAAATATAAGAATTTCCAGTAGGACAGGTGTCTTTTTCTCTCCATAATCCCATTTAACAAGATAAGGTTCTGAAATTTAGTCCGAAATGTTACCGAAAATAACACTTTTTTTTTTTTACAAACCACTTTTTATTTTTATTTTTTTTAATTTTCCAAGACAGAATCCGTGACTAACTTCTCCTTTAAAATATATAAAATATAATATCAGGAAAATTAAATTTTGTGATATTAACATTTAAAGACTTTTTTTTACGAAAGATAAGGAAGCTGTTTAAGTTATAACTAAGAGGGTCAGACGCCTTTTCCAATCCGCCTCCAGTTACCCCTTAAACGGAATTTAAATTCATAAATGAGCCTTGCTGGAGTTCCTTCTTCGGGGAGAATTAGCGCAGATGTAGAGCCAGCAGGACTCCTGTTGTCTCCTGGAGGGAGGTAGCCTCAAATTGCCGGACGCCGGCCGTGAGAGAGCCACCCGAACCGTGACGGCCTTGTTACACGACGGCTTAAATAGTCCAGAGACTACTGGAGGCACTGGAGAGTGCATCGGCCTGCTGGAGTATGCAGCGCCCCGAGCTGGAAGTTCTCCTTTTGTGGCTCCCTCATTGAAGGATTACAAAAGTCCTGCGAACGATCTCTTACTCTCTTGGGGCGTGGTGCTGATTTGTCATACAGTGAGAAATGAGAGGGGAGAGGGAGAGAGAGTAAATTAAATTGTTCCTTACTATATTTGTAGAGTTTAAAGGGCAAATTCAAGGGCGTTCGTGACGCAAAATAAGCAGAGTTACCATGTTTAATTAAGAATGGAATAAAATTAAAAATCGGTCATCCTGGGTCTTTACCGGCCCCGGAAAGGGAGAGAGGAGGAGTTTACTGACCCTTTGTAGTTATAATCGTAAAGATATTCCTTAATAAGCGTAATTCGGAAAATGTTGGGGAAATTAGTCAAGGGCTCGGACAGGATGAGAAATATAAAATACTCCAAAATTTTTGGGTAATTATTTTATTTTGTTTTCGACTAATTTTGTTTTTATTCCAGCGTTTAGACTTAACTTGTATGGTTTTGATCTCAGTTTGCAATGTTGTAAACTTCTCTCGAAGATCTCTCCAGGTATGACTATCGCCCTGATGATGACATACAGTCGATACGTCGGCAATTAAAAAATAATTGCCCAACAATTTTGCAGTATTTTATTTTTTCTCTAAACTATTTACGAATATTTTATGGGAAATAAATTTTAAAATTAGAAAATTACATAACAAATAGCATATATTTTGTTCTTTAAGGAATTTCGTTCTTGCTTTAAGGAAAAAAGAAAATTCATAAAATCAATGTAATTTAACATTATTGCTCTACCCTTCTATTATTCACTTTTGTTTTCTTAATCCCATTGTGCTCTCTAAAAGGAGACCAAAATTTAAAATAATAATACCTTCATTATTTATTATATATTTATATATAACAATTAAAAAATAAAACAACATAAAACTATATTTAAGATCGTAATTTTAATTGTTGAACGCCTCTCTTTTTTTTTATAATATAGATATCAAATTAGGTATTTAGGCTTTTCATTGAAAATCCTTTAATAAAACATTTTAGGTTGAATTGCGATGAAGAGGAGGAAATGGTGAGAAAGGGTAGGGTAGACTAAAAATTGTATTCGTAATATGTTCGTTGTTATTTAATAATCATTGAATATAAGACGATGTATTCATCATATTTGGCGGTCAGACTCGTAGTGAGATGCAGGGAACCAGAAATTATTCTCATCCCCATCGGTAGTATAGTTGTTAGCGCACCCGCCCAGAAAGTGGGAGACCTGAGTGTGATTCCCGGCTAAGGTAGTGAGATTTTTTTGGTTCCCTGAACGATACAAAATTTTTATTTTATATTTGAAAGACAATTATATTATTAAATANTTGAACATAAATAATGTCTTTTTTCGTTGATTTTGTAAAATGAATTTATGGAAACTTCTAAAAGCTATATCTGATAACGCAATGTTCATTCTTTGAACATAAATTTTACCTTAGGTATAATAAAATTGGGATAATGAAGAATTTTATTCTTTTATTTTGTAGGAGTACATAATTGTGTATTGAATACATATTTCTTTGCAATAATTAGACGGCAATTTAATCTAAAACCTACATGGAGTAATAATTCCTTCCATGTTAGAGCGTGCCCCACATCCGGCGTTTCTTTAACGTAGCCTTCATTTCGTCACCACACTTGTCTCCTCCAGTTCCTGTGGGGAATGCGATCAGGATACCTGCTGCTCCACTTCGAAATGGTTCTAAAAGCTCTGGCAGGAACTCACTCTTGGGAGAGTTGCCTCATTACTCTCTTCTACCTCCTAGCCTTAGCACTAACGGGAGCTGGTGTTGTTTCTTGCCTGTAATTGATTACAAGGCTGCCAGGAAACCGTTTTATCTGAGACGTTTCATATGCCAGCCCGAGCCCCCAGATTCGACTTATCGAGTTGCTGATCGAACCTCAGTACCTCTTTGCCCACATCTAACCTCAGTACCCTTTGACCTCATCGAACCTCAGTACCCCTTTGCCCACATCGAACCTCAGTACCCCTTTAACCTCATAGAACCTTAGTACACTTTGCCCACATCTAACCTCAGTACCTCTTTAACCTCATCGAACCTCAGTACCCTTTGTCCTCATCGAACCTCAGTACCCCTTT
>KZ807533.1:315332-327832 GCA_000696205.2 Oncopeltus fasciatus | reverse complement strand
GCTAGGCTGCCGAGCAGTCTTATCTGAGTTTAATGAAAATTATTTGCCTCTAACTTAACAAGTGGTGGATTATAATTTATAATATACAACATACAACATTTATATTATAAGATGACACTACATTATCAAAAAGTTTACTTTATATATAATGTAAGTGCTTAGTCTAATTGAATATGTAATAATGTTCATTATTACAAACTCGTTTATGATTTAATAGACTGATTTAAAATATTCATATTTATTTATACCAGTTGCTGTTTTAACATGCAAGCAGCTCATAACTTGTGCAAGTAATTAAATAGTTTCTATGTTAATAGTCATTTTTTCAATTATTGATAAAGATATATGACAGCATAAATCAATATTTATTATGACTTAATGGACCCATCAATAACGCAATAGAAAATAAAGCAACTGAGCGCAGAGGTAAATAACTAAAGAGAAACGAGTATATTGTTATGAGCTACGGGTCAATAATAATTACATACAGAAATAAATTGGGGTTAATTTATTACAATTAATAATTATACCTCTTAATAAAAGAGAAAATTGAATCTTCTTAACTTATCTAATTTAAAAAAAATACCAATGAATTAGTTACAGTTAACAACAAACATGTACAAATAAATGAAAAATAGGCCTGGGAAGCCTACGTAGCTCATGGGATCCGTTCGGGGTCTCGCAACCCTGACGCTGCGGGTTCAAATCCCGTCCAGTGCAAGAATTTATATATAAATAAAAGTCTATTCTGAGCTATGAATGTTTAGAGTGGGGTGGAAATTTGCAGATAGCTCCAATCTCCATGACCCTAATTGGTTGAAAAGGAGGCTAACACTAGAAAATAAAAAATTGGCATCAAAACAACTGGCAAAATTGTCTATAAGGGGTTTGAACTCACTAGTTACTATCAGTTATATCTTTACAGTCCATAGTTACTGCAAGGGCTACGACCAGCCCGATAATACACTGAATTGGAGTACAAGTAAAAATACAGCTAGAAAAACGTATTGCGTTTTACAGCAAATAAGTCATATGTCAATTAGTTAGAGGGTTAGAAACTATTCAGATCTCTTTAGTTCGCAATATTTCAAAACCGATTTTCAAATTTTGCTTTTGTTTTCTTGTTTTCAAGTTTAAAAAAAATGAAGTAACAATAAACAGAAAAACACCTTCTCGCAGCATTCGATTAATGTTAGATTACTTATCTAAACTAAACAGATTTTTCAAGTTACATTAAAGCCTAATATAAATAAGGGTAATTAGTGAAAATTAATTTATAAGCTTAAGAAACAATGAGCTTAAAAGGTATGACCACTAAGACTGGCTGGGAAGGAAAATTGGGTGAAGCTTTTACCCATCGTAGTTAAATTCCTAAATTTCCTTTCTGAAATAGCATATTTCACAAAAAAGTGTTAGAGAATATACAAAGTTGAAAATTATATTTTACATCTTTTATGTATGTCAAATTAGAACCTAATTACTTTTTCTTTTAAAACGCGTGGAATAAAAATAATATAAAATTGCATTTTACGCCTGCTTTGTTTTCTACATTTCTTTTGTAACGATATCGACAATGAAGTTATTAAGATTTTATTTTATCCACAATTTAAGCCTTCTTTTCCTTTCTACAGTAGTACAGAACTCATCTGGCGGGGTCCAAATAAAATGTGTAAATACCTAATTTTGTTTCTACATTTCAAAAATNCAACGTTAAAATGACCTTTTACTTTTAAATTTATTTTTATTTCCTCTGGTGGTTTAAACTATCGAAATTATCCAAACATCGGTGGTCGAATATCGCTTCTCGAAATGAATGGTTCAAGAAATTACAGGATTTGCACATAGCGACGATCCATTCTTTGGTGATATATATATATATATGTACATATACACATTTTTGAAAGGAAAGTATTATGAGCCTATTCAATATCTTTAAAAATTTGTCAAATTTTTTCATTGTCGGTTCATGCCACTTGAATAACTTAATTTTATGTTGGGAAATTTGCTAAAAAGGCCAGTTCAAGTGCATCACTTCTTCAAAACCATAAGTTTCTTTACGAAATATATAGATTCACTTACATGCTAGCCATCGAATACATAAAGTTCTATAGTTGTATTATACCGTTCTTGTTTATTACTGTCACTCACGTAACTGGTTCTACCACACCTATTGACTGTCTCACTTCAGGAGGATCAAGTACAAAAGGGTATGGAGGCTTTATGGCCTTAATGGAAGTTATGGGCTGTTATAACCCCCCTGGGAATACCTAAGTAGGGGAATATCAGAATATTATATTTAGACAGCATTAGTAGTAGATACTATGTAAATACAAATTTAACTGTAACTATAAAATTAAATTCTTAAATTTCATTTTTATGATTAAAGGTAATATCCTATAGACTGGTATAAATGTATATTCGGACAAGTAGATATTCTGTTACATTATTTGTGTAAAGTTTGTTATTTTGTTTATTGGTATAATCATGTATCCGCAAATAAAACTACACAAGACGTAATAACTCCTCCACACTTGCATAACTTTCATAAGTTAAGTTTAACATTATTGTTATTATTTTGTTTATTGTGCGTACATATTATCACATGAAAAAGAATAAAAAATATATAAAGGCCTTAAAAATGGGAAGTCATTTAAAAACGTAAGTTTGAGTGTGATTCGGGCCCTTTTATTTTTAAAATATAGAAATTAAATCAAATATTAATGCTTTTAATATTTAACGATTAGGACACAGACTTTACAAAAAAAAATTAGAAGTGTGGTTAAGAATTCTCATTCGCTAAAATTTCAAATATATCAAATAATTTTTAGAATAATTGATAAAAAAAAAGTAAAACTTATATTAAAAACATATGTGAAAGGTGGGGATGGTCTGAGAGGGTAGACCCTCAACCTCAGGCCTGGCAAGAAGCCACCCAGATGTGGGCCTTTAGAGCCAGGGTCTGAGGGGTGGAGGTTGCTGTGTTTCTCACCCCTTCGTTGTGGTTAGGACACCTCGTCCTGTGCCTCCTCCCTCTCCCCACCAACCGACCATCATCCACCCAGCTTTCCTTTACTTCAATATAAATATTTATACCTTGATAACTTTAGCTTTGGGTCAGTCTATATTCTAAGCGAACGGTGAAACGACTTTTTCACATTCAACTTTTATATATTTAAAAGAAAAAAAAATCATTAACTCATGTTGGGGTAGATATTTAAGATTATAGCTAGGAAGCCGGAGTGCTTTTTACAATTTTCACCTACAAAAGCCAACAGTATGCTACTAATAGTTAATTAATTAATAAACTTAAATATATATCGAATTTTGGAACAGAGGCTGCAAATCCTGATTCGCTTAATTAGTTGTGGAAGAGCTTTTGCGTGAAGCTTAATAAAACTTATCAGCCTACTTTAGTAAGTAGTTCACATCCCACTTTCACAAATAATACATATACATTTTGAGGTGCCAGGAGTTCACAACTCTTAATTATTTAATATTTCTTTATTTTGACGCCAATGTTATTTATTAACTCCTGAAATAATGTCTACTTGACGTACATTTGAGTTCATTAATTAATATTTGACAGGGACAAACCATTTATAATTTCAAAATTCTAAATTAATGACATTTAATACTTAAATTTTTATCATTTAAAATATTTCAGTGAAGAATTGTTCAAAATTTTGTAATATAAATGTTAATTGTACTTCAATAACGAAATTCGAGAGAGGACTGAGACTTTACAATTGTGCACTAACATAAAATATTTTAAACCACTAATTTAAATGAGTAAATGTATTAACCTTCAAGTTATAAGTTAGTCATTAGACTACATTTAACGGCATTTTGAACAATAAGTGTTAAGTCTAATGATAAAGTGTTGGGTGAAATCGATAATATAAGACAATGCCAAAAAAAAAAACAAAAAAAAACGCATAAGTAATAGAGAAACGAGAAGATTCTATAGAAAGCTATTTATTTTAAAGAAAAAAATAGTTCATAATAGGGACGATTCCGCCGCCTCCAAAACTCTTTTCTTATTTATAATTATTGTCAAATGTTATAATAAATATTTAAAATTAATGTAAGTCTTTCATTTTTATGGGGGAGGATTTAAATTAATGTTAATTTCCTGGAAGAAGTTTATGAGTCATTATTATGTTTTTTTTTCAAAAGGGAAAAATAATAAGAATTTGTACTTTTTAATTTTTTATTTATTTATTTTTATTTTTTTTGTACAGCCTTAAAATAAGTGGAAATAAACCACNGGATTGCTATGGAGTGCTTCAGCAGCTGTTATCAATTGAAGAGATCCCCACTTCACAACTGGCTTGGTGAGCAAGCAAGTGGATATTACGCCTTTTGTTAATTTTTCCTAAAGATAAACCGTTAGAATTAAGCGAAGAAATAAATATATAAAATAAATTTAAAAAAATAACCGGAAATACTAAGAGGTATTCCATAATATAAAGAGGTAGAAAGCATGAATGTTGGTGTTAAAGCAATTATCCTTGTAACTAGCGACATCTATGCTTATCGGCTTTTACAATGAGTTTGTTAGTGATTCCGCTAGATCGCGCTGTAATGCACTTTCATAATCTACTTATGCACTATTTTCACTCTTCCTTCATGCTATTGCCCCCTGAGAATTGAGTGACCCCTTCTTGCTATTGACTCCAAGGTGAACAACGTTAAAATGACCTTTTACTTTTAAATTTATTTTTATTTCCTCTGGTGGTTTAAACTATCGAAATTATCCAAACATCGGTGGTCGAATATCGCTTCTCGAAATGAATGGTTCAAGAAATTACAGGATTTGCACATAGCGACGATCCATTCTTTGGTGGAATTTACAGTGGGGAGGGCTCTGAAAACTGTTTTTTGAAACCAAAGAAACGGGCGACGCCCCTAGGAACACCGAAAATTATGTTAAGTGGATTTTCATATTTCTGTTCTTACTTGTTCAGCCATTTATTTGTAACAATTTACCTTAAAGTCCACATATTTTTTGTTCTGTTTGCATTTTCCAAAAAAAAACCAAAAAAAAAAAAACCCTACATTCCGTGAGTGAAAAGTACTGAAAGCATTTAAATAAGCATTATCATACGGAACTTATGATATTTATGAAACTAAATAAATGAAAATATGTTGAATTATAAACATTTTTTGACTTAAATTATCATATAAATTCATATATATGAATGTATGTATTTATGTATATGTATGCTACATACATTCATATATACTCCACTTTTTCACTAAGCTCCTGTATGGAAGGATGTATTTCTTTATACTTGTGTAGAAAGGTAGCTTTCAACGTACAAAAAGCATTCATAAGAAGTTATACTTGTAAAGCAATATCTTCCTGGATTATTAAAAAGAAAACATGTTGAGATCTATAAACAGTTTTCCTAGATAACTAAAAATAATAGTCTTGGAAAACCGCTCTTACAGGCTAGCTCTTTCTCGCACTGCCATAATTTCTCCAAATTTTCTCTGGGGCTTCGTGTATTTCTGGTCGGCAGCTGGGGTTGTTGGATACTCCCCCGGTCTCTTCTGGACTGAAGTTGAAGGGGAGACATGGCCTTCGAGAGTCGGCTACAAGGTGGAGTTTACGGGAACACTGCCTCTTGCGACGCCTCGAGGAGCAGGCCGAGAGATATAAATATGAAATACTCCTACGGGCTGCCTCCTCACGAGTGCTGTATTTATGACGGCGGTACACAATAAATGCTGAAAATTCTCGTGTACTCCTCCTTCGGAGTTGGAGCTCTGGCCTTGTCCTAAGGTGCATCTGTCTTCCGAGTGGTTGGTGGCCACCCACAAGGCCCTGCTGCTGAACGAACAGCTTCTAAACAACACTGCACTAAACGAATAATAGGTGTTAACTAAAAGGCATTGTTTAGTTTCTTACTCTTAGTTTTAAAAAATAATATTTTTATTATTATATAATATTATTTTATTTTTCTCAACAGCACTGTTATTGTTCACGTTGGCTTCCACAGTCATCAGATGTATGTAAAGTTTTTTCCGGGTTGGACCGTGTAAAGTTTTTGATGGTTGCCGAGCTTTCGCACATCCTGTGATGGCTTCTTCAGGGCTGAATAGAGAATGAGAGCTGTCTTCAAATCCAGGGGTATTTATACCCGGCGCTGTCCGGTCCTTGGGCGAAGCCTGCCTTCCCATTGGTTGATCCTGTTTTCCTGCTCACTGATTTACTGGATCCTCTTATCGATCAGCCAACTCTCAGAACCTGCCCAACTGCCGAGAGAAAGAAGACATTTGAAGACCGCCATCATGAAAAATGGCTATGACCGCAACACTATCAACAAGAAGGAAGAGAAATCGGCAGCGCAACAGGGAAGAGCGGGAAGCAGAAGAAGAATTCCGAGGACAAGTGACCATCCCCTACGCCAAAGGGACAACGGAGAAGATCGCCAGATTACTCAAGAGCCACCAGATAAGAACAACATTCAGCACCGACAGGAAAATAACCGACATCCTTCCGAAACCTAAGGATAAGCTTGGACTTCGGACTCCAGGAATATACAAGATTCCCTGCTCCTGCGGAACTACTTACATCGGTGAGACTGGAAGGAAGATCGATACACGCCTAAAAGAACACATTGCAGACTCAAACACGGACGTACAGAAAAGTCAGCCCTAGCTGAACATTTCGCCAACTCCAGCCACCACATCAAATTCGAAGACGCTTCAATACTGGCCTGGGAAAACAACTACTATCGATGGACCATCAGAGAAGCCATCGAAATAGCAAAAAATCCGAGGAATATAAACAGGGAGGATGGATACAGGCTCAGCAAGAATTGGAAACCAGCGCTAATCGATAAGAGGGTCCAGCCAATCGATAAGAGGATCCAGCCAATCAGTGAGCAGGAAAACAGGATCAACCAATGGGAAGGCAGGCTTCGCCCAAGGACCGGCCAGTGCCGGGGATAAATACCCCTGGATTTGAAGGCAGCTCTCATTCTCTATTCAGCCCTGAAGAAGACATCACAGGATGTGCGAAAGCTTGGCAACCATCAAAAACTTTACTCGGTCCAACCCGGAAAAAACTTTACATAGCACTGTTATTTTTAGTCTTATTATTGTTTTAAAATATAAAGCATATAATAGCTTTGAAATATTAAAATAAATAACTGTAGATCAGATATTGTACAAATAAAATATTCTTCAAACTTTCCATCACCACAGTAATGAGATAGTCAAGAAATGACCAAAAGTCTTAAATAATATCATTATATTTTGAATAAATTTGGAAACAGTTAGTTGATCGTCGAATTTTATTAGGAAGCATTAGTCGGGTTCGGTATTACTTTACAATTTATATCACACTCTTGATTATTTATTTCCATATAATACAGATTCGCGAAATTTGCTACTTAAGAACTTTTGTCAGCCACAAAATGTCATAATACTTTTTCTTAGGTTCTTAAACACCTAACAATGGAGTTCCAGTTTAGCTCTTGGGATCCGTTCAGGTCTCACAATCCTGGCGCTGCGGGTTCGAATCTTGCCCAGTGCAAGCATTTATATACAAATGAATGCTTGTCCTGAGCTATGGATGTTTAGAATGGGATGGCAAACTTGTAAATAGCCCATCCCTCCTCCATGACCCTAAGTGGTTGAATAGGAGGCTAACAGTTAAAAAATAAAATAAAACACAACGAGGGCTCCGCCTTAGCCAAAGGGATCTGTTAGGAATCCAATGTCTGTCACTGGGGTTTGAGTCAACCTAAGAGGCAATCTTACATCGAAAAGTAAAAGCTTGCTAAGAGCCATGGACGTTCAGAATAGTGAGGCTACCTACATATCCTATATATCTAGCCACCTAGATAGCCAGAATATCTAGCCACCTAGAAAGCCAGAATATCTAGCCACCTAGATAGCCAGAATATCTAGCCATCTAGAAAGCCAGATTATCAAGCAACCTAGATAGCCAGAATATCTAGTAACCTAGAAAGTCAGATTATCAAGCAACCTAGATAGCCAGAATATCTTACTTCGAAAAGTAAAAGCTTGCTAAGAGCCATGGACGTTCAGAATAGTGAGGCTACCTAGATATCCAGAATATCTAGTCTTCTAGATTGCCAGAATATCTAGCAACCTAGATAGCCCCTCTCTCCTCGAACTTATGAAGTTGAAAGGGGGTTTAAAAAAAACTGCGAAGCAAATACGCCAGTGTACCAAGTAATAGGTTGCGATTAGACAAACCATATTTTAAGCTGCTTTTGTTTCTGTAACAGATCTATTAATATGCCTTATCTCAGTTCTTCACGAAATTGTTTTTTATTCTTAGTACAACCAGTTGAGTGTTCCTGTTTAAAGTTCCAATGAATATTTAAAGTTTGTAATAATTTTTATTGACTTTTGTATAAAGAACTTTTCATAAATGTATTTGATGAGTTTCTTATATAAATCAGTTTAAAAGTAAAGCTTGGTTTTTCAGAATTTTCATAGCAAATATTTCAAATATACTTAATTTGCAGTAATTTCAGAGCAGTGAGGTAAAATTTTTTTCGGTGGTTACTTATTGGACTAGTTTTAATTACTTTATCTATCGAAATAAATGTATTACTCTAGCCTTATTAGGATCATTAAAAAAAAACGATAATAAGGAATGTCAGGGTAAAAAGTTAGTTAATAGCTGCCTTAATTTCAAGAATTTAGTTTAATTAATTAATTAATTTAATTTCGTGAATTCATTTAAGATATGCGTTTGACTTTTCCTTTAATTTTTTTTACGATAAGATGTTTTTTTAATGATATTTGTCTAACACACTGCCAAAAAGTCCCTTTAATTGTTTGCTTCCATCGCCATTTCCCAGTAGCGACCAGAAAAACAAAACTTTTGTTCGCCTGAGAGCTTTCCAAGAATTCATTATAATTAACCCCCAATTATTTTTATTAATGAAGTGTTGTATTCATACATATTTTTTATTTTGCAATTGTTTCTCCTGATATATTATAGAGAATGTTAACCCTTATTTAGCCTAAGTTATTTCTTGTCTAGTCTATAGAAGTAATAAATAAATATAAGAAAAACGTTTTGAACTAAAATATAATGATAAATTATTAATTTATAACTTAATTTAAATTTTGATTAATTAACATACAAGGTATTTCTGATAGTTAATTATTTTAATATTATAAAAAAATTAACGTTCTAATGGTCAGTGATTATTATTATCACAATAATTCCATCTCATTAATTAAGTGTGAGGTGGTTAGTACTTAGAATAAAGGCAGAACACACTTGAAGGGTGGGGCTACTTCGAAGTCAAAGAAAATACAGAGGGAATGACTGTTCTTCTAGAAAGCACCGGCTCTTTGTGGTAACAAGGAATTGTTTTCTCTGGCATCGTGGGCTTTCGTCTTTGTGTCTCCGGGTCTTCAATCGTCCACGTGCCGTGTCGTTAGCAAGAGTTCCGTTAAGATTCGGACACGGATGAAGAGGTCTGAACCTGTGAGTTGGCAGAAAGAGTAGAGAGTAAGCGACTGTTCTTCTAGAAAGCACCGGCTCTTTGTGGTAACAAGGAATTGTTTTCTCTGGCATCGTGGGCTTTCGTCTTTGTGTCTCCGGGTCTTCAATCGTCCACGTGCCGTGTCGTTAGCAAGAGTTCCGTTAAGATTCGGACACGGATGAAGAGGTCTGAACCTGTGAGTTGGCAGAAAGAGTAGAGAGTAAGCGACTGTTCTTCTAGAAAGCACCGGCTCTTTGTGGTAACAAGGAATTGTTTTCTCTGGCATCGTGGGCTTTCGTCTTTGTGTCTCCGGGTCTTCAATCGTCCACGTGCCGTGTCGTTAGCAAGAGTTCCGTTAAGATTCGGACACGGATGAAGAGGTCTGAACCTGTGAGTTGGCAGAAAGAGTAGAGAGTAAGCGACTGTTCTTCTAGAAAGCACCGGCTCTTTGTGGTAACAAGGAATTGTTTTCTCTGGCATCGTGGGCTTTCGTCTTTGTGTCTCCGGGTCTTCAATCGTCCACGTGCCGTGTCGTTAGCAAGAGTTCCGTTAAGATTCGGACACGGATGAAGAGGTCTGAACCTGTGAGTCGGCAGAAAGAGTAGAGAGTAAGCGACTGTTCTTCTAGAAAGCACCGGCTCTTTGTGGTAACAAGGAATTGTTTTCTCTGGCATCGTGGGCTATCGTCTTTGTGTCTCCGGGCCTTTAATCGTCCACGTGCCGTGTTGTTAGCATGAGTTCCGTTAAGATACGGAAACGGATGAAGACAACGGAACCTGTGAGTTATGGAACTTCAAGATGTTTCATGTGGTAAATGTGACGGCTATCAGCGTTTGAAAATTGTTATTATCCTGCTTTCATTATGAAAATAATGTTTGACTTGTAACGATTTCATTAACTTCATAAACTCAGCAATAAAAGGCGCTTCCTCCTTCCCCACCATGACGAATGTATAGGTACTCATTGGACATTTAGGCCTAGCTCTAATGCAGTAGGCAACTATTGGAACAATTTACTAACAATTATTGAAAAATTTACAAGAAGTTTATGTCAGAACCCTCATATGGAACCAAGCAGGGACAAGAAGTGCTCGGAAAATATGGTCTTTGACTGGCTTGACGGTTGTAGCGCTATTTACAGTTATAAAACTTCCATTATGAAAGCTACGCTAAAACTTGTAAGGTGGAGGGGCGCCAGTGTAACACCATACGATCCGTTTTGTTCTAGAAATATTGTATANTTTTGCATCTTCTGGGCGATTTATTTTATTTTATTTGTAATAACATGACTTTTACCTTTATTTAAAAAAAAAATTATATTTATATTGTCAAAGTTGAAGATATTATATTATTTAAATGCGTAAAATGTAAGCAAAAATTTATTAACCACACAGTCGATATTTTTTTAATTATTTAGCCTCAATATTTTCTTCAACACTCATTAATTTAATGGTTTTGTTTATTCTATTTTTCATATATCTTTGCAAGTATATTTGAGTATATTGATAACTATTATTACATGACTTATTACTGACATTTTTCTTAGCATGGAAGAAATGTTGTTTTGTAATTCTTATGCGCCATCATCACATTGATTGTCTGTGAGAAATATCTCACATTCAAAATCTCTCACTTTCTGGGTAGAAATCTCAAATTGGATAGCGCGCAACATGAGAAAATATAAGTGAGTCATACGTCCTCCACAGTCATGATGAGGAAGGCATTTGCAGTGCCTATCAAGAAAAAAAAAAATGTGTTAATGGGAAACATGTAGGAGTCGTAATGTCGCAGTTCCAAGGAATAATGGGATTTAAAATCTCACAGGGAATTGATGGTAATGTGTGTGAAGTGGAGGGTGTGGGGGGTTGTAGGTAGAAAGGAAAATTCCGGAATAGCCGTAAGATAATTAAATAACCTCGGAAGGGATGGGGAAGAAAAAGTACTATGAAGGACTATCCTAGAGGAGGGGGTTAAATAAAGAAAGGCCACCCCCTGCGGAGTGGAGGAGTTACGTGAGGTGGAGGGATAAGGTCTCGGCCTCTTTCGGCTGCCGCCAGCCAAATTTATGATCCCTTTTCCCTTCACTCGTTGAATTTTTAATGGCAACTCGCAAGTGACACAATTCTGCTTTATGCCGTTGGCGCCCTACCCTCCCCAACCCCCAAAGGCGTCCACTTCTCTGTCCTAGGCCTCCCGCGCTTTATTTATTTATCGGTTTACTCGCAGCCATTAAACGAAGTCTTGAAATTATTTATTTCATAAAAGCGGGAAAGGGGATGGATCACTCCGCCTTGACTCGGTTTGTTCCCTTGTTCCATCTAGAGTCCGCAGAGGGTGCAGCCAGAACAGGACTCTTCAAGCAACTATAAAAAAGCAACCACTAAAACAATGACGAACCACTCGTGGATGGGCGTGGATGCTGGTATGGAGGATTGCTATGGAGTGCTATGGTGACTGCTATGGAGGATTGCTATGGAGGACTGCTATGGAGGATTGGAGGATTGCTATGGAGGACTGCTATGGAGGATTGCTATGGTGACTGCTATGGAGGATTGCTATGGTGACTGCTATGGAGGATTGCTATGGTGCTATGGAGGATTGATATGGAGGATTGCTTTGGAGGACTGCTATAGAGGATTGCTATGGAGGATTGCTATGGAGAATTGCTATGGAGGATTGCTATGGTGACTGCTATGGAGGATTGATATGGTGCTATGGAGGATTGCTATGGAGGACTGCTATGGAGGATTGCTTTGTTGACTGCTATGGAGGATTGCTATGGTGACTGCTATGGAGGATTGCTATAGAGGATTGCTATGGAGGATGGCTATGGAGGACTGCTATGGTGGTACAGCTATGGAGGATTGCTATGGAGGACTGCTATGGAGGATTACTATGGAGGATTGCAATGGTGGTACTGCTATGGAGGATTGCTATGGTGGTACTGCTATGGAGGATTGCTATGGAGGATTGCTATGGAGGACTGCTATGGAGGACTGCTATGGAGGACTGCTAT
>KZ807533.1:289952-304018 GCA_000696205.2 Oncopeltus fasciatus | reverse complement strand
TATATATATATATATCTTTACATTTCACAGAGTGGCGCCAAACTCTCCAATATACTATAAAGTGTTTAAAAATTTAAAATTGTTTTTAAGCTGAACTTACTTCAATGTTCTTTTAGTTTGTGATGTATCTTCAACTGTTATCCTGTTGGAGACTAACCTTTTAATGCTGCATTGTTAAAATCGACTTTAAGTTAGATTATTAAACAAGTAGTATTTAAGAAAAGTTCATTATGGATAATGATCGTTCGAGGCAAGTCTATATTACAGACCAAGAACAATAAAAAGAGGAAATCAATATAATTTCTGAAGGATTACTCAAACAAATGATTATCACCAATTATACAGAACCCTTCCATACGTCTAAAGCGCTTTATTCAATTGTCCAGCTAATACTTCAGGACATGTAGCCACAGGCAGTGCACAAAGATTTTTTTTTTCTTCTATCAGCTTTTGAAGACCTTTTTCAGTAAGCAAAGATTATACCCATTATTAGAAACATGACCAAAATTTTGATTTTAGAGCTCATGAGGCTTGAGACTAAAATATCCGTGGGATATTCAAATGACACATTGAAAATTTAGTGTGATTTTTTTGGCGTTGTTCTACCTCCGATAGGGGTGGAAAAGAAGAATGGTGTAGTAACTAATTAAAACCTGCTGGAAGGAT
This sequence comes from Oncopeltus fasciatus, assembly GCA_000696205.2. Classification (NCBI taxonomy): domain Eukaryota; kingdom Metazoa; phylum Arthropoda; class Insecta; order Hemiptera; family Lygaeidae; genus Oncopeltus; species Oncopeltus fasciatus. Next base: position 303,352 of record KZ807533.1, on the reverse strand, counting down.
AAATTTATAACTAGCTATATGTGTTGGCTTGATTAAAGTTTTTCTTTTCTATGCATACTCTATATTGAAGTTTATTAAGGACTTCATTTCTCCCCTACAGATGTTGATGATGTCTGGGAGATATCAGAAGTCCCAAGGCAGCTGACGGCCCGGTTAGTCCTGGCGCTAGCTATTTCCTTATCATAACCTTTATCGCCTTCTTCTGTACCCTTATTAATGCAGCCAAATTTATTAACGATTTAATTGTCCCTTATTATGACCGACGTTATTATAGTTTGTTTTCTTAATATAAATTAAATTATTGTAAACTAACTGAAATATTAGAATCATAACCCTTTCTCGAATTTAAAGACCCTTGGAATAAGTAAATATAGAGAAAAAAAAATCCGTCAAAGATAACTTTACTTTAAGACCTTAGATCCGAATTGTATGAAATTTAGGTTTAGGATAAATTTCGATAAACTCTCATATTTCATTTGAATTTAATCCATCAACTGTAATGGTTTTGAAACGAGGGTTAAATATGTTGCCCTAAAATCTAAACAGGTATACCTATTTTAATGGGGTTTTGTCAAACAAAGTGAGCTCTTTTCATTTGGGGCGCCGGGGTAGCTCATGGGATTAGTTAGGGTCTCGCAATCCTGGCGCTACGGGTTAAAATCTCATCCTGGGCAAGCTTTTATAGAAAAATGCAAGCATGTCCTGAACCATGGATTTAATTATGGGATTTAGTTTAAAAAAAAAAAAAAAAAAATTACATTACATATTTATTCCTTAGGTTTCGTAGTTATCTTGTGAAGAGATGGTTTTTGTGGAAAACTGCGGAAATCTCAGCAAATACGATAGTCATGTCTTTGTACAGGCCTATTGATGTAAAAAAAAAAAAAAAAAATTAAAGTTTGAAAACTAGCGAACAGAATATAAGTGGATTTTTATAAATAGATTGGACTGCCCCTGTGAATAATTTAGTATAAAATTTATTATTGTTATTTATTATTATAGGATTATTATTAGTTTTCTCAAGGGTAATAATCTTTAAATGGCTTTAACATGAAAAGTGTTACCCGCCTGTTTTTCCTTTTTAACGTCCAATCCTCCAAATCAACAATTTTCTACCATATTGTTCTCATACGTATCATCGCCTATCGTGAAAATGTTTATTTTCAACCGTTTGGTTGAGGTACAGATTTGTATACCTAAATATAATAATGTAATTGTACACATTTTTCGGAATGCAGGTGCTTTGAAACTTAAAACATCATGTTTTCAGGTTGACTGGAAATATCTATGTATGATAAGCAAATTAAAATCTTTCAGTGTACATATAAATATATGTAAATAAATAATGTATTAAATAATGATCTCTATGAAAATTCAGGAAGTTTGCTTTCTTATTTTGCATGCGTCGGTTCGGAAAATATTACTAAAAAGTAATAAATACTAAAATTTTAGGACACTAAAAAAATAAAGCCCGAATATTGACTAATTCTCCAGTAATTAATAAACGAAGTATCTTATTTCTAATTTAGAAAATTGAAACTGAATGAAATTAGTTTTGAATTGACCCAAGAATTTGACAACAGCGCTTACAGGAACCATAATTGAAAAAATCAAGCAAATTGTTTTAGCTCTAATCCAAAACTAATTCCTACTATACAATTTATATCATTCAATATTTTTAGACAGAAGTTTTCGAACACCTTAAATTATAATAAAATTTTGTAGAAAACTCTAGCAATAATAATGATAATTGTTTTAATTCATACTTATTTGGTATAATTTAAATTATTATTGTTATTACTATTGAATAAACTAATATGTTTCGAAATTCGTTAATAGATGAATTTTTAGCAATGCTTGGTCAAAATTTACGATATATTCTTATTTATTTTATGAAGTTGAATAAGAATTATATTTAATTACGAATAATTTAAATTTCCGGTAAGCTGGGGTAACATTAGTTATTATTTGATACAGACCAAAATCATAACTAATTCAGAAATACGTACTCCATTCCTAGCTTTAAATTGTTTATTTAAAATTAGTGTATATAGAAAAAGAAAATGGCTGATGATGAGGTTTAACTGAAAAAAAAAATTGATCTTAAATATTTTAATTCTTTTTTTTAAATATTTTAATTTTACATAAATATTTTAATTTTTGGTTTACATTATTTCCAAAGTTCAAATATTTCAGCAAATAAATGTATTATTATTAATACTCAGAAAAGTCTAAGAATACAGAATTCGTTACTTCCATGTCATATTGAAATATTCAGATATTTCAAAAGTGGGAAATCACTCTTAAGTGAGAAATTCCCTGAGAAAATGGGCAGTGTTTCATTCTCTTTCGAAAATACATAAAATTGAGCTAGAAAAAACACTGTGAGATAGAGGATCCGAAAACCGACAGGCGAATTCGCTTCGGGACCGTAATAACATGGAGGAATTAATATTNTAAATTAAAAAATATCAAAGGAACTTCCTTGAATTTATATCAAATCGAGAAGATACTTAATCAGTTCTTAATTTAGAAAAAAAAAACTAGAATAAATACCAAAAACAATTTGTAAATCATTAGACCTTTAAGTATGTGTTCTTAGTGTCATGTGTGTGTGTGATCTTATATAATTAATGTTTGTTCTTAAACTACAGAAAGGGCAATCATAGCTCAGGTGTGAAATTGTGTGAATTATTGTCAATATTCCACTAGTATCCTTTAAATAGTTTCCATAAACTTGTCAAACACATTTGTTATAACATTATCATCTATGTTTAGAAAAAAAGAGTAAGAAAACAATCATGGACTTTATGTAGCCTCATGCATTTTTTTTTTTTTACTTGAATAATGAGGAAAATTCTTTGTATATGTATATGCGTATATATATGTGTATATATATATATATATATATATATATACACATATATATACGCATATACATATACAAAGAATTTTCCTCATTATTCAAGTAAAAAAAAAAAAATGCATGAGGCTACATAAAGTCCATGATTGTTTTCTTACTCTTTTTTTCTAAACATAGATGATAATGTTATAACAAATGTGTTTGACAAGTTTATGGAAACTATTTAAAGGATACTAGTGGAATATTGACAATAATTCACACAATTTCACACCTGAGCTATGATTGCCCTTTCTGTAGTTTAAGAACAAACATTAATTATATAAGATCACACACACACATGACACTAAGAACACATACTTAAAGGTCTAATGATTTACAAATTGTTTTTGGTATTTATTCTAGTTTTTTTTTTCTAAATTAAGAACTGATTAAGTATCTTCTCGATTTGATATAAATTCAAGGAAGTTCCTTTGATATTTTTTAATTTAAATTAATAATACGTCTCATATGATATTCTGGCTGGTCACTATGAGGATTAATAAAAGAGGGAGAAGAGGTGAGTGAGACTAAAGTAGAGGACAACAAAACACAAAACGAATCTGCATATGTATTTGTGCACATTGAGTAGTAACGGACGAGACTAGGGGTGCAGCATATGAAGAAAGACTAGGAAATTAAGGTGAAGTGGTTGGTAGATTAGGGTAGGTTGTGTTGATCCATCTCCTGCCTGGGCATATATGTACTTGGAGGAGTGGCTGACGACACTAAAGTAGCAGGAGATCTCTTCTATGTCTGTCCTATGTCCTATACCAATCTAGGTGACATTAAGCACAGTGAAACGTATGGAGGAAAGGTGATTGAGACAGGAGTATAGGTTGATAAGACCATTCACGAACCTGACATCGAGTTCTTGCAGCAGTAGCGGACGATACTGAGAGACAAGCATGTGATAAAGGAAAATATTGAGGATAGCGAAAATCAAGTTAAGAGGTGGGTAAGTAAAAGTAGAGGTTGAGAGGACCCTTCACTAACCTGCCTGAAGGTAGTCGGTGAGATATACGACATTCAAGACCGTAAAAAGCAAAGTTATAGGGCTATAAAGTGTTGCGTCGAGGACGACTAGTCCTGTTCCGACGCTGCTTGAGTGAACGTGAGCATAGAGGAGTGAGACTGAAGGTAATAGGCGAGATAGGCCACATTGAGTACTGTATAAAGTAAGGATATAAAGCTATTAAGTGTTGCGTTGAGGATGACTGCTCCTGTCTCGTTGCAGCTTGAGTGTACGAGTGCATGTAGAGGTTGCAGGTGAGACTGAAGGTAACAGGCAAGAAGGCCACATTGAGGACTCTATAAAGGAAGGTTATAGAGCTATTGAGTCCTGAGCTATGGTTGGTTGGTCCTGTCGCGTTGCTGTTTGTATGAACGAGTGCTTGTAGGGGTGACGGTTGAGATTGAAGGAAGCTGGCAAGAAGGCCACATTAAGTATTGTGTAAAGAAAGGTAATAGAGCTATTAAGTGTTGCGTTGAGGATGACTGCTCCTTTCTCGTTGCTGTTTGTATGAACGAGTGCTTGTAGGGGTGACGGTTGAGATTGAAAGAAGCTGGCAAGAAGGTCACATTGAGTATTGTGTAAAGAAAGGTAATAGAGCTATTAAGTGTTGCGTTGAGAATGACTGCTGCTGTCTCCTTTGCAGCTTGAGTGTACGAGTGCTTGTAGGGGAGGCGGGTGAGACTGAAGGTAACAGGCAAGAAGGCCACATTGAGGACTCTATAAAAGAAGGTAATAGAGCTATTAAGTGTTGCGTTGAGGATGACTGCTCCTGTCTCGTTGCAGCTTTAGTGTACGAGTGCTTGTAGGGGTGACGGGTGAGACTGAAGGTAACAGGCAAGAAGGCCACATTGAGGACTCTATAAAGGAAGGTTATAGAGCTATTGAGTCCTGAGCTATGGTTGGTTGGTCCTGTCGCGTTGCTGTTTGTATAAACGAGTGCTTGTAGGGGTGACAGTTGAGATTGAAGGAAGCTGGCAAGAAGGCCACATTAAGTATTGTGTAAAGAAAGGTAATAGAGCTATTAAGTGTTGCGTTGAGGATGACTGCTCCTTTCTCGTTGCAGCTTGAGTGTACGAGTGCATGTAGGGGTGGCGGGTGAGACTGAAGGTAGCAGGTAAGAAGGCCACATTAAGGACTCTATAAAGGAAGGTTATAGAGCTATTGAGTCCTGAGCTATGGTTGGTTGGTCCTGTCGCGTTGCTGTTTGTATAAAAGAGTGCTTGTAGGGGTGACAGTTGAGATTGAAGGAAGCTGGCAAGAAGGCCACATTGAGGACTCTATAAAGGAAGGTTATAGAGCTATTGAGTCCTGAGCTATGGTTGGTTGGTCCTGTCGCGTTGCTGTTTGTATAAAAGAGTGCTTGTAGGGGTGACAGTTGAGATTGAAGGAAGCTGGCAAGAAGGCCACATTGAGGACTCTATAAAGGAAGGTTATAGAGCTATTGAGTCCTGAGCTATGGTTGGTTGGTCCTGTCGCGTTGCTGTTTGTATAAAAGAGTGCTTGTAGGGGTGACAGTTGAGATTGAAGGAAGCTGGCAAGAAGGCCACATTGAGGACTCTATAAAGGAAGGTTATAGAGCTATTGAGTCCTGAGCTATGGTTGGTTGGTCCTGTCGCGTTGCTGTTTGTATAAAAGAGTGCTTGTAGGGGTGACAGTTGAGATTGAAGGAAGCTGGCAAGAAGGCCACATTGAGTATTGTATAAAGAAAGGTAATAGAGCTATTAAGTGCTAAGTTGAGGTTGACTGCTCCTGTCTCCTTGCAACTTGTGTGAACGAGTGCTTTTAGGGGTGACGGGTGAGACTGAAGGTAGCAGGCAAGAAGGCCACGTTGAGTACTGCTTAAAGAAAGGTAATAGAGCTATTAAGTGTTAAGGTGAGGTTGACTGCTCGTGTCTCGTTGCAGCTTGAGTGTACGAGTGCTTGTAGGAGTGGCGGGTAAGACTGAGGGTAACAGGCAAGAAGGCCACATTGAGGACTATATAAAGGAAGGTTATAGAGCTATTGAGTCCTGAGCTATGGTTGGTTGGTCCTGTCACGTTACTGTTTGTATGAACGAGTGCATGTAGAGGTGACGGTTGAGATTGAAGGAAGCTGGCAAGAAGGCCACATTGAGTACTGTATAAAGTAAGGATATAAAGCTATTAAGTGTTGCGTTGAGAATGACTGCTGCTGTCTCCTTGCAGCTTGTGTGAACGAGTGCTTGTAGGGGTGACGGGTGAGACTGAAGGTAGCAGGCAAGAAGGCCACATTGACTACTGCTTAAAGAAAGGTAATGGAGCTATTAAGTGTTGCGTTGAGGATGACTGCTCCTATCTCGTTGCAGCTTGAGTGTACGAGTGCTTGTAGGGGTGACGGGTGAGACTGAAGGTAGCAGGCAAGAAGGCCACATTAAGGACACTATAAAGGAAGGTTATAGAGCTATTGAGTCCTGAGCTATGGTTGGTTGGTCCTGTCGCGTTGCTGTTTGTATAAACGAGTGCTTGTAGGGGTGACAGTTGAGATTGAAGGAAGCTGGCAAGAAGGCCACATTAAGTATTGTGTAAAGAAAGGTAATAGAGCTATTAAGTGTTGCGTTGAGGATGACTGCTCCTTTCCCGTTGCAGCTTGAGTGTACGAGTGCATGTAGGGGTGGCGGGTGAGACTGAAGGTAGCAGGCAAGAAGGCCACATTGAGGACTCTATAAAGGAAGGTTATAGAGCTATTGAGTCCTGAGCTATGGTTGGTTGGTCCTGTCGCGTTGCTGTTTGTATGAACGAGTGCTTGTAGGGGTGACAGCTGAGATTGAAGGAAGCTGGCAAGAAGGCCTCATTGAGTATTGTATAAAGAAAGTTAATAGAGCTATTAAGTGCTGAGTTGAGGTTGACTGCTCCTGTCTCCTTACAGCTTGTGTGAACGAGTGCTTGTAGGGGTGGCGTGTCTGACGGTATGGCAGTGAGACAGAGCCAGAAAATGTTCTATGTCACTTAAAGATAAATTAATTACGTATAATTAAGTATAATTCCCATTATGGAATATTTAAAACGGTCAGAAAACGTTACATAATCAAATTTAATTAATCTCAAAAGGCTAATGAAACAACAAGAACATATTACTGATTTTGCAATAAAGAACGGTATACACTAATTGGAGTTTGTGGGAAGCCATGGTTTTTTCCTGTTCGTGTAATTAATTTTCCAATATTCGGTAAGATTACCTAAAACCAATGTTCGCTAAATGAACTTTACAAACTGATAATGTTTTAGTTATTTCATAGTCGCCTGGGGCGTTGAAATTTTTTAGGTTATTGTAAAATTAGGTGAAAGTGGATAATGAAGATTTGTGATTCTGCTAAGGCTTGCAATTTGGTCGAACGTGATGGAAAGCTGTGGACCTCACAATTTCATTCTCTACTGTCTCTAATCTCTACTTGAATTCGTACAATTTAGAACTTAACCATTAAAAAATAACATTTTACGTCTATTTATTCAAGAAATACATTATTCACATTTTTTTTAAAAACATTTTATAAAATTTAATGATATTTTGGATCGGACCCTGTTTTGAGTTTATTCAATATTTGGAAAGTCTCCTTATCGGACCGACATAAGTAGCTTGATTTCTTGTAGCGGTAAATCGGCTAACACGAACGCACTCGCGCACGTAAGCCGCGTGCTCGCTCAGGGCGCACCAACCCATAATACAAATTACAAATGAAAGGCAGTGTGGGCACATAGGGCGGAGAAGCTCCCCTGTGAGTGTGACAGCGGTCAAACGCACACGTATCTCCGCGGGAGCGGTCGAACTCAAGGGAAATGGGAGAGAGACCCCCCCGCACCCAATTACTTCAGCCTCACTCCGGAGGGGACAAAGAGAAAAAGTTCTTCTGACTCCTCAAACAAGCCCGAATGGGGATTTCTACAAGAGACATCTTTTCATTGGCCAACTTCCTAGGGGGTGCCGGACTTCTCAATGCTTCAAAGCACACAAGTAGTGGGACTTCGAAAACATATATGTTTCTACAAAAAATGCGTTTATAAACATTCTATTGTAAAATTGGTAGCCGTTAGATTAGTGCCACGCCCATTTCTGTATTAGTTGCAATGCCACTAAATATTTTTAGTCAATTCCAAACTAATAACATACTTATAAACAACTCAGAACATGTATAGAGCTATTTAAGCTCTGAGGAGTCATAGCTCAACGTATAAATTGTGTTCTACATAGATCAAGTTTCGACAGCTATGAAGAGTATGCAGTCTTTATATTCTTTTTTGAATTATGTAGAAAATATATATTTATGTGAAGAGAGGATTGTCGGTAATTCGTTCATGTTAGTTGGACAATTAAAATCTAATATATAACCGCTATACGAAACTTTATTACTACCAATCTGGTTACGGAGTAGAAATATGGGGTGCCGCCAAGCCTTCCTACATCCAACGAATCCAGTCCTTCAATCCAAAACCCACCGAATAATCGCAAATGCTCCCTATTACGCATCCAATTCATCCCTTCACCACGATCTTAATATCCCTTTTGTTCAAGACCTCATTTCTTCCCGCTTCATCCTTTTCCGCAGTAAACTGCCATACCATCCTAATCCATTAGTCAAGACCATGTCCAACCCCTGCAATCCTCCCCGTCGACTCAAACGAAGATGCCCCCGTGGCTTCCTGGGAACATAGTCTGTAAATAATTTGAGAGTGGTGTCATTGGTCCTTCTCTCCTCATGTGATTGACATTAAATGTCATTTTTAATTTTCATTGTAATCAAATTACAAAGAATTTTTATTTAGCAGAATGTAATAAATAAATAAAAGTGAAAAAAAAATGTAACCAAAATAGTTTTTGGCCAACGTTCTGGCCTGAATTTCAGGTTTTGGTGAGGTTGACTGCTCGTGTCTCGTTGCAGCTTGAGTGTACGAGTGCTTGTAGGGGTGACGGGTGAGACTGAAGGTAACAGGCAAGAAGGCCACATTGAGTTCCAAAGTTCAAATATTTCAGCAAATAAATGTATTATTATTAATACTCAGAAAAGTCTAAGAATACAGAATTCGTTACTTCCATGTCATATTGAAATATTCAGATATTTCAAAAGTGGGAAATCACTCTTAAGTGAGAAATTCCCTGAGAAAATGGGCAGTGTTTCATTCTCTTTCGAAAATACATAAAATTGAGCTAGAAAAAACACTGTGAGATAGAGGATCCGAAAACCGACAGGCGAATTCGCTTCGGGACCGTAATAACATGGAGGAATTAATATTTATTCAAAATTTCAGTATGCTATGAAAGCATTAGACTCTCACTTGCTTGTAGCTCGCTTTGTTAACTTTGCTGCATGAAATATTAAAATAAAATGCTACTCCTAGAAATTAATATAAAATTTTTATATTTTGCCTTGTTATTTTCTAAGCTTTTAGTATCGAGCGAAAATCAATTTTTGTAACCACAGCATACTATTCAGCTCCCCACGTATGCAAATTATATCGACAAGTTTTCTTCTATAGCTTTCGTTATAAGACGATTTAACAAGAGCAAATGAATCTATTATCATTTGTACCATAAATTAGGAAGTTTGCTAACCATATTCTTCGCTTTCAAGCTTATAATATGATCCGTATAATAGTAATAATAATAATATATTTGTCCTTTGTGGCCAGAGATTTTTAAAGTAATATCATCGGATTCGGAATTTCAACTTATCACTGTACTGGCTTTAAATTTTAATTATAGCATAGGATCTGTATTGTGTATATANAAAAAAAAGTAGAGTACAGTTAATGATTGTGGTTATAGATTTTTTTTTTGGTATATTATAAATTTTCTACTTTTTTGATTAAAAAAATGATATGCCGAAGGAATAGATACGTTTATTACTTTTTGGATCTGACATCGATCGTAGTCCCGGTTTAGGCCCTCAGGGCAAATTAAAATTTGCTCTCGTTAATTATGAAGGGGAGTGAGCTGATTGATTAGCGCGTATGTTGGTAATGTGGTATTCACGTCGAATTCAATCAAAAATAGGCCCTTTCTGGTTTCCTTCACACCTTCATGAAATAAACTGCTGACAGAGGCTTATCAGCAAATGAGTATTTTACCATTTGCTTTTTTACCATTTATGTGTATTTACATTCTGAGTAACAAATAAAAATCTCAGAGGAGTAGAAAGTTTGACGAGAGTAAGTACAAGATATCTTACTTTTTTTCTCTTCCATATAGCCTTAGCCATCCTTCTTTTTGCCAACCTTGGAGAGAAGAGCTATCTTGAGATAGCCACCCAAAGCGAATTAACTGTGAGACTGGGTGGGATTTTATTTCTGTGACTCACACATCTGTCTTAAAAGGACCATAGGATCCCTTCGATAATGGTAACTACCCCAATAGAAAAAACAAATGCTCCGTGAAATGTAAAAGGGAAGGAGACCGTGTGGAGTATTAGCGCGCACCAATATTCGAGGTGGGAGGATTTAGGAAAAAAGCATTTTATGAAAAAAGTATAGAACTTATATAATTTTTAGTGCAAGGGAACAGAATAAAAAATCTAACTGTCCCAGCCAGGACTCGAACCTGGATCCNTGATTTTTGTTGTGGTTCGGTCAAGGTAGATCCCGAAAAAAAAAAAAAATTAAAAAAGTGTATTTTTTTAAAAAGATTATCTGCCAACGTTTCGGCTTTCCATGACTTAATCCCAACTAAAATCATCTAATATTAATATCTACGGTCAAAAAACTCTCCATTTGATTATTTATTTATTTTTGACTGAATCCTCAATATGCTGCCCCAACAGCGGTGTAGCACTTAGAGAAATTTAAGGTGGAACATTTCCTTATGATAATTTATACGTGTACTTATAATCTATCACAATTTAATGTCAACAGACCTCATGTCAATGACCTTAAAATCCCTTTTGTGAAAGACGTTATCACAACCCGTTTTAATAACTCTGACCTTTCCATGCATCCCAATCCTTTAACCCAAACTCTATCTAGTATTACTCATTCTAATAACCCATCGCCTGAATAGGAAATGGCCGCGTGACCAGGAGGTCACCATTGCCTACACTTTCTAATAATAATTCAAAAGAGAAAAACAAAACAAACAATTCTAAATATTGTAAATAATGATTTAGGAGTACTGCCATTGGGCAGCTTTTCCATCAAGCGAAGTACACGCTAATTTAAATATTTATATATTGGAGTTTTTTTTAATGATATTTATTGTATATTTTTTATATTAATTTGTATTGTATTTTATTATTTTATTTGTACACATTTATTATATCTTTTGAGAGCGCATTGCAAGATGCACGCTGTGCAAGATGTAATTCATAAATAAAGTGTTTTAAAAAAAAATTATGACTTACGTTGAGCTATAAACATTTTTATTGAATAGAAAAGAAAATGAACAAAGACAAAATTTCACATGTGGAGTATGTTTAGTGTTTTACTCACAAATTAAATATAATATATGTTTCCCGAGAGGTCCCGAGATATATATTCATCTTCGTTGAGTCGGAGAGGAGTGTTGTAAAGATCACAGTTTGAGGACAGGGCCTGTGCAAATGGGTTCGAATGGCATGACAGTTGATTGTTGAAAAGAAAATCAAGTCCTTGTGATGTATTTGTGTAAGGGATATGGACATCATGCTGAAGAGACTGTAGATGGATGATCCGCTGAGTTCTGGTGCGTTCTGCACCAGCATTAGTTTGGGACGACGCCCTGCAGAGAAGTGAGGTGACCTCGTTGCCGTGCATGGCTTGATGACATCGTCCGTCGACTGCAGAATGGAACGCGGGCGACGGCTTCGTCGAGATTTCTGAAGACCAAGAAGTGTGGGGAGGCCACCCCTTTGCCATAAATGAGTTTTTAAAAGCAGTTTATCCCTCTTGAGAGTTATCTCGGCGCCCTTTCTGAAGTCGTAGCCAAGATGCCATTCCAGGAGGGTGCTGGTTGGTGAGGGGTTGGCAGTGGTTAGGGCGCTGTGGCTGGGAGCCGTAGAACGCCAGGTCGGGTATGCAACAAGGATTTTCCCCTCCTAAAAATAAATATATCTTTAATCTGTATTCAGTTCCTGGCCGGCTATGTTCTTGTCTTTTAAACAGAATCTGAGAGTGATATGGGAATGTCGTTGTTCAAGAAAGTTAGCGCAAATTAACCTACACGATTTTAAAAGGAGAGTTTGTTGACCGTATATATTATTCTAAGATGATTTTTGTTGGAGTTCGGTCAAGGTAGATCCAAAAAAACACAAATTTAAAAAATGTATTTTTTAATAAAGGATTATCTGCCAACGTTTCGGTTTACATTGTAAGCCAAGGAGTCTTGGAAATGTGAACTTAGGGACAGGACGTCCTCTCTCATCTTCATAATAGCCCTGAAGATGGCTTACAATGTAAGCCGAAACGTTGGCAGATAATCCTTTATTAAAAAATACATTTTTTAAATTTGTGTTTTTTTGGATCTACCTTAACCGACNTTTCACACCACCTTTCCATATATAGAAAAGATTACATTGACAGAGAATTCCTATAATTCTTAGTTATATAAAATCATTCTCCAACGAGTTGTATGAAGTGTATAAGAAGAGATTGAATGATTACTTGTAAAAAATTTATAGCTGGGGTTTGATTCAACCTTACAGATCCGAAACTTCAAATATTGCATATAATGTTAAATTGAATACAAATATGTAGACTGTAAGAATTGTCAATTTGTTACGTTTATAAAAATCAGTTTCAATGTTCACAGCCAAGGATTTGGCAAATCTAATACTTCTATTTTATAATTATTGAAATTATCGTCCATAATTTTAAAAAGAGTACAAATATTCTTTTACTACTACTATTAGCGTTCTATTAAATATTACACTTATGTAATATGGGAAGTGTAAACTATTGTGTCAGCACAAATTAAAACAATTCTAAAGTTTTCTAAAGTAGATAAAAATTATTACAAAAAATACTGAATATTCTATGATAGAAACATATTTTTGGTTTTGTAAAAAGTTGAAGGTGTTAGAAAAAAAAAATCAGATGAAATAGAAAAAAATGTGTAAAATATTCATGTTATCAGGAATTAAATTGTGTAAATAATCTCAAGGGTTATTATCACTACCAATGAATATAGAACTATCATAATACCTTCTATTATCCGTCTTCATTGATGTCTGCTTGCAGAAACCAATGAAGACAGATAATAGAAAGTAAGATAATTAAATTGTGGTTTTACATTATATATTTTACGCACAAGAAAAACAGTTCTGATAGGTAGGTGTTGGTGGTGCATTTTGAATTGATATTTATCATTCAACGAAAAAACTATGATAATTTGTATAAAGTAAATGCCGGGGTATAAAAGCATATAATTTTGCTTTGAATAATATGATACTTTTGTTCGGGATACATATAATTGTTTAATGTATTCTTTAACATAAAGAAAATATATATCTAAAAAGTAGAAATATACATGAAACAAGATACTTTAATATTAATAAAATTTAAAGTTTTT
>KZ807533.1:263343-273927 GCA_000696205.2 Oncopeltus fasciatus | reverse complement strand
ATTTTGTTCTTATAATGACGGCAAATTGATATTATAAATAAATTATAGTACTACTTTATTAGACGTAAATACTTCTATTGATTTTTTATATTCATAAATGTAAGTTTTAATGTATAATAATAATATATATTTATCTTACAAAAATAAAAAGTAAAACAAATTTTATATTAAATGCTAGAAGGGTTATGATAACATTTAAACTACAAGTTTATTCTTAATATAAAGAATAACCTTGGAGTTTACATGTTATTATTAAAACTCTGTAGCTAAAAAAGATATTTTTCGTTCTACTTGTTAAAAACAAAACGTAGACTTTTAACATGCATAACCAAAAAAGTTTTTTATAGTTACTGTTCAGGAATCTTGCATAATTTTTCTCATTACCCCTAAGAATTAATTAAGTCATGCCCTATATTAGAATGTTAATATATCTGAACTTAAAAAAAAATTAACCTACAGCCTTTTCAGTTAGTTGTGCAGTCAAGAAGAAATTATCCTGCCTGATTTTTTTAATAATTTCAGAAGTAAGCTGTAGTGAATTCAGATACAGACAAATAGATTGAGAAAAAAGTAGCGAGTACTAATCCTGAAGACTTTTTAAATGTGTTTATACATTTAACAATTTAAAAAAAACGAAAATGAATTCAAATTTAGGGCCAAAAATGAATGATCTTCTAACTTGTTATAAGTCCGATGAGAAATCAATGAAGTATTTATCCGGAATGAGCTTCATCACTTCAATGAATGATGAAACATGCATGAAAGTATGGGAACATTCCTGCAAAGCGCCATTAGGAATCCGAGAGAGATACTACCTAACAGGGTTAGATAGATTTATATTGATTTTCCGAGGCAAGAATTGCCAGCGTTCTTTGATGCTTGCCCAAAGAACAGGAACAAAGGGAATTCCTTCGACTCATGTGAGCACGTACTTAAAGCATTCTGATCTGCTTAAGCCGTGCGAGCTCAACCCCCTGAACATCTTTACCATAAGCTTAACATCCTAAGCTAAACATCTTTACCCTCCTTGGGAATTAGAAGCCCAAAAGATATCCGGAGAGATCATTAGGGCCTCCCCGAAATATTCTTACTTTTCCAGTGAGAGCAATTCAAGTTCTTTTTAATCCAAGTAATTTATTGCTCTTTTTATTTTCTTTCGTTTTCCACCACTGGGTTGCTCAAGATTATCCCTCCACCCCTCGTTCAATATATATTACCTTTGCTAACTAGTTTTTCTTTCCCTGCCTAATAAATCTAAGGTAATGCAAAACATGAGCCACATCTCTATATTTTCTAATTCATGAAAAACTCTTACCCTTTATAATGGTGCATTAATCATATACTTAAAAAAAATTGCCATTATGATTTCAATATATTAAACAATATAAGACATGCAAAAATAAACCATTGCAGTTTCCAAAATACGTATGAGTTACCTCGACAGTATCTATCAATACTCTGTTAGAAAAAAAAAAAAAAGTCCATCATTCCAGAACTGCATAAACTAAACAGATTTACCATCAACGACTAAATACAGAAATAAATATGAGTAAAAGTCTAACTTAATCGTAAAAGATGGAGAAGGAAAAGGGCGTAAAAAGTAAAATGACAATCTGGCAAACTCGATAGGGAAGAATGAGTGCTAATTCTTCATAGCTTACTTTCTTAAAAGTCTTCAATGGGAGTCTTTAAAGCTCCTTCATCCTAACCGATTTTTGGGAATTAATGAAACTTTCTAATGGATTTAGAGGCATAAATACTTCGGTATTTCGTTTCATTATTTTATTAATTGCTTTCGTTAGAGTGGCATATATATATAATATATAGGATTAGGATCAGGTATTAGGGAGACCTACAATGACATTATTATATTACGACCCCCTTCCTGAGAGTGAACAAGATAGAGTTATGTTATTCTCACAATGCCTTTATTATTTGAATATAGTTAGTTAAAAATGATGTGTATAAAATATATGTATATGTATAGACACATCATTTTTAATTGAAAATATTTTTAGCTTAACATAAGTAGGATGAGAAAATACCTGTAATTTTTTTTTTAAAGACAAGTTACATTACCAACGTGAATAGCTTGATTTCATTGGGAGAAATTTGTAGGAGGGAGCATGAGCAGTAGCAGGGGGAAGTGAAAGTTACTTAAGTTGAGTGGTAGGATAAAGGCTGGAATAAATCCAAACGTTAAAGGGGTAGAAGCTACAAAGGGTAAGTTAAAGGGGGCGACGGGAAGGAAGGGTGATCATTTTGCTCCGTTTTGGACGGAAGATACGTGAGAATATGAGGATTCGTCGGGCGCAATCGAGTTATTTATTTACATAATTATTATTATTACATATTTATAAGACAGAAGTGTTATTTAAGTTTTATCTGATAGTTCATATTTATTGTTTCAAATTTATTTAATAAACTTATTGTATATTAAAATACTAATTGGATTCATTCATATTGCATTATTGATATTATATCGCCCTGTAAATGATGATTTTAAAAAAAGGCCTGACAAAATTCATGACTTGATGATTTTGTAGTCAAAGATATCAAATACGGAAATTCTACTTCATTGCTCCCCTTTATTAAAGCACTTGTAATTTGCCTCGGATCATGCTGAAAATTCTGATTCCAAAAATATTTCACGTATTCAAGCCACTAAGTGACTTTAGAGTAAAAATGATAATACCATCATTTAAAATTACTAAATCTACTCTTTAACTTGATCCAAATCAAAGATATTTGGTAATAACGTCAATCATGATCGTTGATGTTAGTTTAATAAATGGAAAACCTATTTTATTCACAAATTAAGATAGTCAAAACAATAAGAAAAAATATATTAAAAATATGTAAGCTAATCAATATGGTTAATTCATATATGAGTGTGATATGAATTAACCATATTGATTAATACATTAACCATATTGTATTAAGTACATTATACACAATCTTACCATTGTGTATAATTTACTTAATACAACATAATGTACCATGAAGTTAATAAAACAATGGCATTGTAATTTTTAATTGATTGAAGCTTTCACATTACGGTACTTCTTAGACTCTAATTATCATTAGAAGTAACAGTACTATTCCAGACGATTATTGAAATAGGCAGGCCTTTACTTTACGTAAAACTCCAGCAAAATTTTTGGTTTTAAATAAGCACCCACAATCAGCCAAAATAAGTGGTTTATTGAAAATAGATTTAAATAATAATTTTGAAGTTTATAGGTGGTTATTTCGAATTATAATGAAAATTAAAAATATTTAAATTATTAAATAACATGTAATTTAGTAGTAATATATTACTATATGGTAATAGTAATATATTACCAGCGCAATGATTATGTTTATATTTTTAAGTATAATGTTTTTACTTAAATTTTTTATTTATGAGTTAATAAATTAAAATATAATTTTCATACTATTAACATTCTTACGAAAAAGGTATATTATATGGCTGTATTTAAAAATATAAACATCCATCGTCTTTCCTGGCAAAGCTGGCCCGATGCCAGAGTAAGCAGGCCCTACTTCCCCCACCATTGCTCACCCAAAGGTCTATGGTATGCTTGCCAGATCTAATTAATTATACACTCATACTCTCTAGCAAATATGCTTCGAAAGTAATTTGCTTACTTTACGCAGCTTTTGCGTGAGAAACAGTTTTTTATTCTAGAGTATATATAAATGTGTCAACACCATTTTGAGTGCGTTGCTCTCAACTGACCAATCCCCTTTACCCCTTTCGACCCCTGATAAATCCGGGAAACTGTTTATTATACATATTTATGTTTTTAATCTTTTGATTTATAAAAATTGAGTAAACTTATCAATGATTCATCATAGAACTTTTAAAGACTTGGAAAAAAAAAAAAAAAAAAAAAAATTGGTGAAATCGTGCGATGCAATAATGCGTGAAAAGGTCGTTTTATTCCACCCCCTAGTCGCTGGAATGTATAAGAAGGGGCGTAAGTGTGATCTCTGGATGGTAAGGGAGGTTGAAGGACTGCTACTTAAGGGTGGCAAGCAAAGCAGCCCTTGAGAGATTGCCCAAAGCGAAACAGCTCTCTCGAGGCTCAGCCGAGGTGACACCAGGCCGCCTACTTCCTCTACACGTGCATATCTTCACAGCCATTCCAGGACTATTATTCTGTTTTTGACTTTTTATTTATGCAATACTGATTGACTAAAACCCTTGATCAACCTTGGATTTTAAAACTAAAAATTGTGTATTGAACGAACTTAAATAAAAAATCTCATTTTTACTGAAAAGTAAATTTTTCTGTTCAAAAGATAAGTGCAAAAATTATTTAAGTTCTCTAAAGAGCCTAAATGTTAAAAATAGATGTTTTTGAAACAATTAATTAGAGGGAATAGAATAAAAAAATCTATCTGTCCCAGCCAGGACTCGAACCTGGATTTCCTGCTATCCGGGCCGGCGTGCTTAGCCATTACACCACCAGGACGAGCTAGATAAATTATTAAATTCCCAAGACACTAGCGTGAACCTAACCTACGAGAAAGACGAATACATTGTCTTATGCTCGAAGGAGCTGACATTGTCTAGCTATTTATAGACTCTTGTTATTTACTTTTAAAATTTTTATTTATAAATATAATTTAGTTGTGGTTTATTATCCCTCGTAAATTTTAACAATTAATGAGAGGGAATAGAATAAAAAAAATCTATCTTTCCCAGCCAGGACTCGAACCTGGATCTCCTGCTGGTGAGTTGGAAATTTAACAAGTTATCTAGCTCGTCCCGGTGGTGTAATGGAATCATATCGACCCGGAAAGCAGGAGATTCAGGTTCGAGTTCTGGCTGGGACAGATAGATTTTTTTATTCTAATCCCTCTCATTAATTGTTTAAAATTGTCGTGGGATAATTAACCGCATAATAATATTTTTGTTTGGGTTTGGTCAAGGTAGATACAAATTGTAATTTTTGGATCTACCTTGACCAAATCCCAACAGAAAAACCTCTAAATAAAATCTAATAATAATTTTTACGGTAAAAAAACTCTCCATATAAATGTTAAAGTTTCGGGGGAAAAAATTCGGGTGACAATACCATCAAGTACATTCCTCTGGAGTCTGATAAGATAACTAATGAAATATTTGAAAAAGCCGAATGATTGGAATTTTTATAATAATATTCGAAAATTAATTACGTAATTACATAAGGGATTATTATCGTACCACGTATGCCAGCCGGTTTCATTCCGCTGAAATGATTGAAGGCTAAAATTGTTGAAGGCTAAATTGTTAAAATTTCTTTTGTGCTTTAAACAGTCATATGGCTTCCCTCATTCTCTTTCAAAAGCCTGCGGTTATAAAATAAATGATTTCCACCTGAATTCAAGGGTATCGTTAAGTCCTAAATTAATTACTAAAGCCCTCTCATGTAATGGGCTTATTTAATAATACCTCAGCTTACGTCCCCTTAACTCTCTCATACACACCACAACGATCAAACGGATGCAGTATAAATAACCTCATTTTATTTCATTTCTTTTTTCATAATTATTTAATGATAAATTTAATGAATAGCAGGTACTTCTTTAATCATTCTCGTCATCATAAAAAAAGAAATTAATTTTATTATAATGATCAAGTAAGAATTTTTATATTAAAATCATACTTTTTTGTTAAAAAATCTAATCTGAAAAATTAATTTGTGAATATTACTTTCTTTGAAGTGCACAGATACTAAATCATACTTGTAAATGCATACTATGCGATTCATCAACTTTCAATCTCCATTCAATTTTTAAGTCGGTATAAAAATTAAAAGACTTAATTAATCACATTTTTGCTCTGCTCATTTCAAATTTTATAGAAACAAGAAATTTTTACCATCAGTATTGTTGCTAGCTATAAGTTAGTTTTTCGACTTAAAAAAAAAATGATATAACCGAATATTATCATAATTTCATTAGAAAACGACTATGGTGCGCTAGGGTAGTTCATGGGATCCGTTCGGGTCTAGCAATCCTGGCTCTGCGGGTTCAAATTTTTTATAAATTTATTCATAGGTTGTCCTGAACCATAGATGTTAAGAACTCCCTCCATGACTCTAAGTGGTTGAATGGGAGGCTTACACCCTTAAAAAAAATTAAAAATATAAATAAAAGGCTATTCCATTTCCAATATTCCTTAGAAATAAGAACATATTGGGAGCTCGACTCTGAACGCAAGTAGTCGTACCTTCGAACGAAAATGAGAATCGTGATCTATAGTAGTAGAGGTACCCTTTAACCGACTATGTAGTTTTGGGTAGCTTGGTCTCTGGTGCAAATTCTACCAGAAAGCGAAAACAAGTGCCTCTTCTGTAGTACTGCGATGGGTCATGGCAGACTTGGTCTCTTGAACAATCCCCAGCAAAAAACAAGCTAATAATACTCGATACAGAAGAAAGCAACTCAGAAGGGTGGAGGGAGGATTGAAATTCATAAATTCAATATTTTGTAAATAAATAAGAGTATAGTCAGCACGATAATGGAAATCTATACTCTATTATTCGGTGACACAAAGAATAACAAATGAAGGATCTAAAACTCGAAGATCTCATTGAAAATTATTTTTATCCTATTAGCAGTAATCTCTTTTAGTTTCATGTCACATCTAGATAATATATTTAATAATTCTTAAAACAGAACATGATTAACTTTGAGGCTGTACGATATACCGAAGAATTCTAAACTATATTCATATGGGGATTTCACCGTTTCTTCTTTGTAAAAAATAGTAGTTTATAAACTTAAATCCAAAAAAAGAAAATAAAAAAAAACAGCTTTCTGTGCTATAAAAAAAAGTTAGTATGTTTAACTCTTCTGGGTACCCGCAGAAAAAAAAAGTTTCAAATTCCGTGTAAAAAAAAAAAAAAAAAAAAAAAAAAAGGAAGATTGGAACTCCTGCCTAAACTTTCGAACTAACTAGAGAAACTTGAGCTGTCAGACCTTTTCATTACCCAGAGAAATAATCAGCTTCTACATGGTCATAAAATACCCTGATTTTGCATATAATTAAACTGTGATATTTGTATTTGAGAAAAGTAAAAGAGACAGTACATTTGGGGAAAGTTATAAGGGTTGCATGCGTTTTGCATGAGTTTATTCCTGGTCATGGCTCACAAGGGTGTTGTATGTTTAGCAATGTTTCCGAAGGCCTGATTTTTCTTTTTTTCAGTAAAATAACTCAATCGTTGAATCGTGCACGGAATGCAATAGAAGGAATTGAGTGACAGAGGTGTAAAAATAGTTTGTCCCATAGGGGCAGCTTAAATTAAGCTTAGAGATTTCCATATCAGTTGGTTCCATTTATGCTTAGCCGAAGGACCATATATCCAGCATGGTTGTTCAAGATAGGGTGTCTTTTTAAAAATAGCCCTCCCTACATGTACTTGAAGCAGTGCACATGCACACACACACACTCACACATTATTTTTTTTTTCAAGAAATGCAAGGGAGTTAGAATAAAATATCTTACTACCTCAGCCGGGACTCGAACCCGGGTCTTCTGCTTTCCGGGCAGTTATGCTGACCAGTACACTACCGAGGCTACCTAGATAATCTCTTTTACTCCCCGCACTTTACTCCGAGTCTAAACTCCCAAGTAAGACAAATATATCATCTTATGCTTGAAGGAGCTAATATTGTTGGCTATTTGTTAGACTCTTATTTTTTCCTATATATTTATTTTTTAAACAATGATTTTAGTTGTGATATTTAATCCCACGTTAAATTTTATACAAGAAATGCATGGGAGTTTTTTTAAAATTTATTCTAACTCCCTTGCATTTCTTGTAAAAAATTTACCGTGGGATTAAATACCACAAGTAAAATCATCATTTATTATGTTTTTTTTTCTATCTCCAGATCAACTAGCGAATTCAGGTAGCATCTAGAGTGAATTGGTCGCCCGAATCCGTATGAGTGAACTCTAGGAAAGGAGTCTACCTTTCAAATATACTTCTGCGGGCCCAAGTCTATAACGTACGGGATATACTTTATAGGTGGGGCATATAAAAATGGATACAAATGAATTGAAATAATCCCTACAGTTATAATTTTTTCATTATTTTTTTTCAATTTTCTTTTGCTTCCTCTGAATTCATAATACAAATTTTTGATTTAAAATTTTCTAATTTGTGCACTTTCTAGTGAATGAATTAAAAAAAATTGACATTGCTATTCATAATTTTATTTTGCTGCACCCAAGTTCATCCGGTACCAGTTTCAATCAAGGAACATTATCTCATAGTCAGACCACTAAATGCAAATATATAAAACAGGTGAATAAAAATAAAATAAAATAAAATAAAATGAAGCAACTTTTACACTGTATTAATTCCTTTTTACCTTTCCTACTCCACATTATAATATAGTCTAGGAATCGCTTGTTCAAACAACCCAGTGCGTAGTACCTTAAATACAAAAAAACGCATCTTTGTAAATTTGGCGGTACATGTGAGTGTGTTTGTAATTTGCCTTCAAAAGTCTTAATAACTCGAAAGATAATTTCGGGATTCTATAGTATTGGTCGGGAATAGTTAATGAAGATAGTGGGCATTATGGCTGAGCTATAACTAAAAAACAAAATGTTTGCAGTAAAATATTGTATCAAAATGCTCAAAAGGTTTTTATTTTTCAGTTGGTGATCAATGTTATGATCGTTAAATCAATTAGTACAGTTTAAAAAAAAAAACTTATGTTTTTCTTTAGGCTTTACATAAGATATACATAAATTAAAATGATTAAATGACTTTAGATTAAATTGCAAATTAGTTTGAATAAATTACAAATCAATATAGGATGGAAAGAGAAAAAGACCGATTGAGAGGGGAGAGGTAGTTTGGAGGAAACAATTAACCTTCTTTAGTTAGGTTTTTAAATATTTCTCAAGAAGTAGAGTCTATTTTATAACTTGTTGATGAAAGACAAAAATCAAGAAATAAGAAGAATATCATTGAAAAGAGTTTTATTGCTCTAGAATTTTCATTTACTTGCTATCTCCTTCAGGAGCTTAAACTATATTAATGATTTATATTTATTAACCTTCAGCTATGGAAGCGAAGTCGAAACAGAAGAGAAAATAGACTTCAAAGCGGCTCAAAAGCCCGATTTTAGTTTTTCATTGAAATATCTCTTCCGATGGTTTATAAAATTTTCCAGCTCTTCAAGGTTCTTCGAGAGAAATCCGAGGTCAAAGTAGTTTCCAGTGGAGATCTAAAGAAATGCCTTAAGTTTTTATATTAATGCAATATTTTACTAATTTAAAATTTTGTATTTGGGTTACCCTTACATTGTTAAAATTGTCTCAGATCTAATCATTAGTTAGTTAGAGAAATGGTAAATTTTTAACCCTTTGAATATAACCGCCCAACTTTTTATAGAACAATCAAATATTTTTATATTTCATATTTTCGGCACAGATATGACATAAATCCTAAATTTAGTGAAAATTGACTGTTTCAAAAAAATAATGTGAACGGCGCATGGTAGGTAAATTTTGTTTTCTTTCGAATTCTACAAGTCTTGTCCCGTATTGGGGGAAATTGTATTTTGATTTTAAAGTTGTTTACAATTGTGTATTTTCCGAGAGATAATAAGCTATTGACTAAAAAGTGGCCTCGCGAACTGTCATTGGACCCTTTCTCTAGACATAGTGGTGTTTATTTATTTAATTTAGTTATTTATTTATTATTTGTACGTTTATATTCTGTATTGTATATATCTCAATGTCATTAAATTACACGATGCTTATTAACAAACTGTATTAAATAAAGATTTATTAAAATAAACAAATAAGCTATTATTAAGTTATTGTGTTAATATTTTTGGCATTCCTAAGGTGCAGGACGTACGGGTAATGGATATATTTTCTTTTCGTTACAGATTATACCCGATTATTTTGAAAAATATTGTTTTCAGGTGTGGTTTGACATAAAAATATGAACAACACATACTTAAAGTAATATTTTTCACTGGATTTGGAGTGAATGGGCTTCATAGTTTGAATGTGAGGGGGTTGTTTTCCCCTGAAGCGAGGGGTATATGAGGAGCATAAATCAGCCGTGTTCCAGAGAATGTCGGCTTTAGCCAGTCGTCCAAACTTTTTCTCATTAGAATTCGGAGCAGACTTGAGCAACCCCATTTCTGCCGCCTCGTGCACTTTATTTCGATTGTCGCAAAATCCAAAATTAATATTTATTACGATGATATAATGAAATAGAAATTAGTTACATACATAGGGGTTAAATTCCGCTAGGTATATTAAGATGCTCTCGTTATTATCAAGCCGCACCTTTTGATAAACTTAAAACAATCTTCACCTACTAGCAATAAAGCAAGACGATAATAATATCTCCATTAAAAATGAAACACATACGTGTACACGCATTCTAGCGTCCATAGAATCTATATTATGTATATTTACGTTGTATTATGAGGTCATTATTAATTTAAAAGCCTGGTCAATCCTAGTATGGAGAACTCACCTCCTTCTTGTTATTCTTAGTAGCTTTATTTAAAAAATTTTTTTCCCCTTTTGTTCATTCTTATTATATA
>KZ807533.1:223598-233757 GCA_000696205.2 Oncopeltus fasciatus | reverse complement strand
AACAAATTAAGACATTTTTATACCCCCCTTAAAGATCCCATACCGATTTCCCAGCAGTCTAACGTGGTTTACCAAATTCCCTGTTCTGATAACAATTGTTCGGCTTCATATATTGGTCAAACAAAGAATTATCTCAACAAAAGACTAAAACAACACGAATACAGCATCAAGATTCGTGATATGAACTCGTCGGCCCTCTCCCAACATGCTATTAGCACCAATCACCCACCGGCTTTCAATGAAGCTACCATTCTGGCCTCTGAGCCATTCCTCAAAAAAAGGCTGATTTCGGAATGTGTGTACATTAATCTTAATCCTACCTCTATCAACGATAGGCAGGACAAAGACAACATTTCGTCAGCGTACTGTAATATTTTTCGTATAATACAACGAAAAACTACTCTGAAACTCCCCCATTGTCGGCCTCTTTCTTTTTCCCTTTGAAGGGATTACCTGGTTAATTCCTTTCACCCGGCCCATAAAATTCTTGTTCTTTGAATTTTACCGACTTACCCCACTCCTCCCTGTGACTGTGGTTTCACTTTTCAGTTGTTTTCTGCAGTTTACAATGTGAACAACCACCCTGGGGAGATTTCTCCACTCAACGCCATTGCCCTGATGATGGCTTACTAGCTAAGCCGAAACGTTGGCATAAATAAAAATATTACTCCAAATTTTGGTGTATATTTTTTTTCTTCCTGGCCGAAACCCCGACCATTCTCACATGTGATTCAATTTCTTATATTGACTAATTACAAAGCCCTAGAAATATATCAATCCTTTGCTAAAATTTAAAGAAGTACTTGCCGAAAAGTATAATGATAGGATCTAATATATTTAAAATATATCAATGTATGATTTAGGTCCTTATTATTACATAATATTGTTTAGTTAATTATAATGTAATATAGAAGTAATGATCCATTTATCAAAAATTACTCATGTAACGTTTTTATAGAGTGACAAATTGAAACAACAGAATTTAAATGAACTGTGATGCAAAATGTTTCATTGTCAATGCATTCATTTGAGTATCGACTGCTCAAGATTAATATATCGATTGTGTGGTATGAGACGCGAAGGCTCTTTTGGAGTACAGAAAAGTAGAGCAGCGGCTCGGGCGAAATTTGATATTTGTGTCCTTGACTAAGACTAGAGCACACTCTGTCGAACCTCTAATGATGGGCTGTTTCCAGCTGATAATATTTATAGGATTATAATTTTATACAGTATCAATAACCCATTAAATTACAATTCCAATTAGTCCATTTATTCTAAGGATTGGAATAGGGGGTAAAGTAGTTTTAAAATATTGATCAGCTAACCTTCCTCATTAGCGCTGAATAGGGGTACTCGGGAAGGCGCGGCGAATGTTCTAGCAATCAATCGGCGCGGGGTTTACCAACTGCTCCCTCTAATCGGAAAACAATTGTATTAATGAAGTTAGTAGTCCTGAGGCAGTCTTCGTTCGTCCCCTGTTTCCGCCGCTCACAGTTTCAGGGGGTTGGGGGTGAGTTTCCTGCACTTGTTAGGAGACCAACTAACCACCGTTCGACTGAGGTTCCAGGGCGCACATAAACAGTCGCTACTTGCAATTCCACTCAATTTTTAAAACGTAGTGACATAGTTTAAGGAGTTTTAAACGTACAAACTCTTTTTGACTGTCGAAGCCTATCGGTTGTGTCAAAACATCAATTCTTGTTTCATAAATCTACAGCTACCACTGTTTCTTTATTTTCAGACAGTTTTTCGAGAGACATTTTATTAATAATATATATTCTTTTACATTGTGTAAATTTGATTTAATTGGCCCATTATAGTGTATATTGATCTCGAAATTGATAAATAGGTATTTCTGCTAAATTTTGTAATTTCGATCCTCAAATAATTTTTTGTACTTAAAACAAATTAAATTTTAATAATTTCACTCAAATTTATCGTTTGCCTCTTAAAGTTTTCAACAATATGATACAATAAAAGCTTAATTTTATTAATAAAACATTTATCAAAAACTGTAAGGGCTATTGGCTTAAATAACAAAGCTACAGACTGTTATTGTTATTATCGTAAGAACTTATATAATTGAAAACATTGAATTATAAACATTTTATACTTTTATAGTTTGCATAACATAAATAACGAATTTTTAATTCAAGGGTCAAAAAATCCTTTCTACTGTGTCACGAATAACAAAGTTTAATCTGAGAAACAGAAAATAGTTTAATATGTTTATAATAAAATAACTGAAACCATATTGAGTTCATGTTTATATATATTATTGTAAGTAGAGTTATATCATTACGCAACACTATATTGGATAGTAGCATTGTGTAAAAGTATAGTAGAATATACATGTGAATTTGACATTTAATCTCTGACATGACAAAACTTGATCTTATTTAAGGCTCTTGTTTACTTTTATGTTAAACTGTTGTTTAATTATTTATTAACTGTTGTAATTCTTAAAGACGAGGTAGAGTGTTGATTACTATCTACATAATAAATGTATATTCTAATGTATTAAATTATATCCTCTAAAAGTATAAAGTATACATATATATATATATATATATATATATATATGTGTGTGTGTGTGTGTGTGTGTGATATTGACAACTGACAATGAAAAAACAGCAAAAAATAAGCCAATGACAAACACTAGATTGTATGGAAACCTCGGCCACATGAAGTTCCCTTGAAATAAATTGAGAAATGTTTACTATGAAGTGGGTCATAGTCTTATAACAAGCCTATTTCTAACCATGTAAATTGTTAGTTGATTAATGAAACAGAGCTGGAACTCTTNTATATATATATATATATATATACACACCTATTTATGTATTTTCAGGTTTATGTATAATAAAAGATAATTTTTATTTGTTTTAATTACTGGATTTTCTATTTCTCTTCTGTTTGACTACAGTCTAATTCTGTTAACGGCTCTTAATGCTTAGCATATAATAATATATTTAAAAAACCCAAGACTGAATTCTAACCAACTTTGGAATCGTATAGGTTGATAAAGAGTATTTTCTAATTTTAAAATTCATAAATTAATATCCCACTAATACTAGGTCAAATTTCGTTCTTTCTTCTTCTTATTTCACTCCAACTCATTAGTCCAATCAATATCTCTGGATTACAATCCTTTTAATCATCGTAAACGGAGATGCTCTCATGATATCCTAAATAAATATTGAGCGATTAAGCCACTTTACACCTAAGCTTTTCAAGCGCGCTATATTGCCAATGTTTTATATAAAACATTGACATCAATGCAATAAAAATTATAAACATATACAATGATTTGAATTATTTTATAGTATAAAAAAAAGGGGAATTTATTAAATATTTATTTTGATAAATTTTATTACATTGAGCAATTTTGTACTTTATAATAAGCTCATTATTCAATAATATTTCTTAGAAAATATGATCATGTAAGTACATGGTATAACTACTATTACTACCGAAATATTTTACCTGGACGTTGCCTTAATTTTATATATTTGAGCATTAATTATGCCTGGCATACTGAAATTCGATTAGATTTGGGTGCTCTCGCGTGACTTAATTTCAAATGTATCAACTGTTTTTATGGCAGTAAAATGTGAGTGTCATAAGACGTTTATTATTAATAGACTTAAGAGGGTAGGAAAATCCATTGCTTCATATGATACTCGAGTTATAATACTGTTGGGCAACACCAATATCAGCTTTATAAAGGTGTGTGGGGGTGGGTGTCTCCGCCTTAATAATATACTCGTACGAGGACTCGCAGGGCTTATATCGGCCTTTGGTAAGTGCTTATGTAGGTGTGGGGCAAGTATGGTATATACCATACTCCCACTCCACCGCACAAATAGTAGGCTATCGCATCGTTTGATATATTTACCAAGATTTATTGTTTTTTATCTTTTTTGTAATTTTACATCTTAGCATTATTAGTTTAATGGTATTTTGGCTGGAAAAGTTTATCATGTTTCATTAAATGGCGATGAGAATAAATAATAAGTTTACTTGATGTGTACCACAAAAACCTGTATCATGGGTGATCAGAACCTGTATAAAGACCATCCCTCAATGATCTTAGAAGGTTACATAAAAGCAATGAAAATAAACGAAATCTTTGTAAAAAATGCGTTGGAAAATGATAAAACTATATTTCCAATATTTTTTTAAATTTGAATTTATTTTGTAACACTAATAATAACATGGTTGGAGGTTTGTGGGCGTCCGTTTATGCAGAAGAAATTAGTCACGGTTTCGGCCAGGATCAGAAAATAATAAAATAATCCAAAATTATTGTGTATTAATTTTATTATTGCTGACGTTTCGACTTAACTTGAACGTAATCATCAGGGCTGAAATACAATACACACTATTATACTTGTAGAATTTTAGATTGGAATGATATAAAGAGGTTTGGTTTGTTATGTGGCAGAAAAATATTTACAGATTAAACTAAAATATTTAAAAAATATGAATTAACTTCATATATACCGACACTGGCGTCTAGAGATATTTCCGAAGGAGGTTTATGGTCACATCTTTGAGTGCAAAACTAAACTGAGAGACAACGGGTGAAATGGGTTTTGTCGGCACACTTCAAATGTAGGTAACAATGGTCGGGTTGATGCTTTCAAAGGAAAGTTGGAAAGGCAGACGCCGAGGATTATTTACCTGGATTTTACCGTTGAATTATACGGAAAATATTACAATAATGTGAGGAAATGTTGTCTTTGTCTTGCCTATCATTAAGGATTGAGATTGATGCGCACACATTCCGAAATCTGGCTTTTCTCAAGGAATGGCACCTCAGAGGCCAGGACAGTAGCTTCATTAAAGGGTGTGTTTGGTTGTTGCTAATAGCATGAATGGAGAAGGCCGAAGAATTCGTATCCCGATTATTTATGCTGTAATGATGTTGTTTCTTAAGATGGTTCTTTGTTTGGTCAATATATAGTGATGTATGGAGAGATCTCCGAAGTTGGTTTATGGTCACATCTCAGAGTCCAGAACTGAACTGGTTTAGATCTCTCCAGACATCACTATCGCCCTGAAGATGATTTACAAGTCGAGTCGAAAAGTCGGCAATAATAAAATAATTACCCAACAATTTTGGAGTATTTTATTTTTCTGATCCTGGCAGAAACCCTGAATAACTTCTCCAGCATAATAACTCGAGGGTCAACGAACCATGTACTGCTAAAACATATGAATACTAGGGAATAATAAATATATTTAAAAATACATTAGTTGATATTAATTCTTAGCGTTCTTTAGACAAGCTGTTAGTTTAAGTCCATCTTGACGGATAAACATTACATTTATTCTTTCTCTCTATCACCAATTCTAAAGGTTACTTAATAATTATGTAAAACAATTTTTTAAAAAAGATTTTTATACAAATCTTAACCTAAATTTAAATTTATTGTCTACCTGATTCAATTTCAATATATAACTACTCGTTCCACGCAAAACTGGTCGAAAATCCAATTTTGTTGAGGTTGTTTATTCAGCTTGCTATCTTAAGAAAAGTAAAATATATAGGTTCTGGTTATTCTATCTGTATTAATGTGATTTATTCTATACTTCAAAGTATATGTAAAACCAATATACATCACTTCTACCTCAATAGATGAATCATTGTAGGTAAGAAAAAAAAAGAGAGAGAGAGAGAAAACACAACTGAGAAGACAAATATGCAATCCACTTTAATACAATCTCTCCTGTTTGGTTTGAGAAAGCAAAGAAGAGTAGGGAAGCAATAGTAGGGGGTTGGTGGGCGATAAACCACTTCTATCCCGAATCTCCTAGTTTGTAGGAAGGGTATTTCTTTATTCGTCGGGAAAGGAGTAAATATTAGGAGTGTCACATAGGGAACAAGCTGCATGAAAACTTTTTTTTTTTTTCTACCTCCTTTCTATTGTCGCCTTCTCGCTCCACCTCGACTTCACATCGCTCTCTCTTCCACACACTCTCCCACACTACTCCTTAACTCACCCTCTTCCCACCCTTCCTGACTCTCCAATAGCCAGCCAGCCGCTCTCCATATGCTCCCTCAAATCCCTATCCGAACTGCTATTCCTCGGCCATTCCAATACATACATTATCCGTCACTTGTAGAATCGATTCACGTTCCTTCTCGTCACGGTGAATAGCTGATCAAACCCCCAGCAAGTACATGTCATCACTTCCACCAATGCAAACAGTATTACGCCAACCACTGAATATTAGTGACTGGTCTTTCTATTTCTTTTTTACATCTCGCTCTTCGCCTTTTTTAATGTACAGTCACCGGTGTCACACATCCATCCCCAATTTAAATTCATGCTAATTTATTCAATAAAAATAAATCAGATTCTGACCAAGAAAGTTTGACAAATTATTAAGGTTCTTCCGAGCCTGACTACCCAAGGCATCCCAGTTTAATAACTTTATAATTACCATAAAGAGCCCAATGATTTATAACAATTAAATACAAAATTATTAGGTTATTTCATATCAAGGCTTATTAAAGAAAGAAATATACAAATTATATACATATCATTATAATGGCAGATGTAAGAATGTAATTGGAGAAATGCTCATAAAGAAGAAATTTGTAGCGAATCAGGATTAGTAGAAAAAAAAAAAAAAAAACAATTTGGAAGTTTTGGAATGAATATTATTATAAATATTATTTTTTTGTATTTGATCCCTCGTAAGTTTTAACAATTTTTAGTGCAAAGGAACAGAATAAAAAATCTAACTGTCTCAGCCAGGACTCGAACCTGGATCTCCTGCTATTCGGCTCGAGTCCTGATTCGGATAGCAGGAGATCCAGTTTCGAGTCCTGGCTGGGACAGTTAGATTTTTTATTCTGTTCCCTTGCACTAAACATTGAATAGTATTATGAGTTATTAACTATGAAATGGGCGAGGCTCTCACAATTGTTAAACTACTAAAGTACTTTGAAAAAAAAATTGAGCCTAAAGAAAACGGCACAGAATCCATTTTTTAGGCTTCTATATTTGATCTCTATCTGAGCAGCTATACTAAACATCCTGTAACTTAAACTAAAAAACTAAACTCAGTCTTCCTTTCCGGAAAGTCCAGAGCCAGCCTTTGCTATCTAATGAGAAGTCATTTACTGTTTTCTATGCCTATCCTTAATATTTTATTACAATAAAGGGTATTCAAGTTTTTAATTATTTTTTCTAAATTTGTTTAATTTCTCAATTTTTATTGATACAGTTTGGCGTAACAAAGGTATATAATATGAACTTGCCAGAATCTTGTCACACACACAAACACTTACATCACGTACACGAAATCATCCACGCTCGTTACTATAATATTACTTTTTATAATCCCTCGATATTTATAAAAATAATCTTAACATTAGTTCTTTTCACAGTTCTTTTGTAGGTCAAAAATTTTAAGATAATTGTATTTCAGTTGCATGATTCAATGTGCTAAAATACGTTAAGCAATACATTTTTTTCAGATAATTAAAGAGGCAGTATATTAAAAATAATTAATTTCAAAGAGAGACCAATATGTATAATCATTAATAGAAAATAAAGAGGAGTGGAGGGTGGAGTCCATTTAAATATTTTATGCCAATCAAAGTTATTAAAGAAACCCTTCTGTATTTTCGGCTTTAGCTAATTAAATAAAGTAAAAAGGGAAAACAAACAAACAAAAAAAATTTTAGAAAAGGAAGAAAGTTTAGTAACTTAATTATTATATTGTTCTTCCGTCTCTACTTCGGAGATTCATTGAAAAGTTTGGATCGTAATTGTACAGCAATTATCAATTTGATGATTTTAGTAACTTTAAATGATTTTTAATTATTTATCCAAAGTCTAATAATACTCATTCAAAGTATTAAAAATTAAAACCATGTAATTTCTGTTTAACGTTAACAATGAACAATTAAAACAATATTTTAAAATACTTATGGTTGACATTCATTAAGAATAAACAACACTTAACATATTTTAAAATTTCTTATTATGATAAATTTGTTTTCAACATAGTGAAGTTTCTTTTTAGTATCATTTTCCAGAAAGATTTAGGAGGAGCTATATTCTGAAATAGTGTGCCAGTTTTTCCTGTACTTATTATCAGTAACTTTTCCCCTGACAACTGATATGGAATCTTTCAGTCGTTTAATTTTTTTCGAGTCATAATTAGGATAGGATAAAATGGTGAGTACTTCACGTATGATCTCAATCGTTGCAAAAGTTAATTTTCACTAATATTTCCTGTTATGGTGTTGTGCTGACAATGTGTTGTCATGCTGATATGTCTAGTCTTTTGTAAATACTTTTAGGTGTTTCATCATAGTTAGGTTTTAGTTTTGTTGTTTCGTGATAATTTTGTGTGTGCGTCTTATAGGTATACTTCTAAATTGTCTCATTTACAGTTTGACGTACATTTATTTATTGTTATGAATGTGCTCAAGACAATTATTGTTACTGAAGCAAATAATTTATACACTAAATATATTCTTCCCCAATACGAGAAGCAAATTCAATCTTTTTTTAATGGAATATATATTTTGTTGGATAACAATTAAATATTTTAAAACAAAATTCAACCGTCAGGGCGTAATAACCACGCTGCATATTGCCCAAGAACCTGATCCCATCAATATATCTTGTATCAATCTTGATGATGAAGCAAAATAAACATTATTTATAGATTTAATTTACTAATTAAGCATTGAAAAAAAAATTATGCAAATCAACTTTTTCACTTCAAATTATTTAGTTTATGAAACACCACGTATAAAGTACATGCTCCAATACTCAAATTGTGTAGCCCCTGTTATTTGGCAAATCTATACACTCAGCCCTCACTGTAGGTGGGGTAGTATGGGTATAGAGGGAGGAAAAGGGGCTTAGGGGGATGAAGGAAGCGAAGTAGAACACTCGAGACAAGGTCTGTCTACTGGGAGATTCACAAAGTCCCTGGAGTATTCTGGAACATTCAGGCAGATAAGGAGGACTCGTCCAGGATGTTTTCAGCTCATTCGGATATACTTAGAATTCTTCTAGAATGTAAACCAATACGATTTCAAGCGATTCACGTTGCTTCTATGGCACCTTTGGAAAAATATCTTAAGAAATTCACAGATCTTCTTGAGAAGAAACTGAAAATATCCGGTAAAAAAATATTCTTTTATAGGACAAATATATTTATAAAGAGTAATTGTTCTCATAGTGAGAACCCAGCACTAACTGGGTACTATTCTTCACTGAATGGAAAAAAAAAAATTGGTAGCAATGTCGTTGTGCTGACACGCCCTCTCTAGTGTGCCGAACGTCGAGAATAAATAGATCCTTTATATGTATTTCCCTCACATATATATGGCCTCTTGCGAGACTTGTTTTTTTTTCTTCTTAAACCCTCCTTACCTCTCTCGTTTGGTTCATCCCCCCCCCCCTTTCAGATTTGCAGAAACGGGCGATTAGGAGTCTACCATAAGGAAACTCGAGCTATGCAAATACCCTGTAAACTAGCAATTTATTGCAGATAAATATAAAGAAAATAAAGTAAAATAATGAGGCATAAGATAAAAATAAAATGAGTTGCCTAGGTTTAGCAGACTATTCAATGGAACACAGAAAAACAGACATAAGTTATTTTTGTTTTCAAAGTAATTTTTTTATTAAATATTATGTGTTCGATAGGAGAGAAAAAACCTAGTTACTCTCCCTGAACTTGTTTCAGGGTTCTTAACTTTTTTTTTTTACTTTAACTAAGATCATATCGCAAAAATCACAAAAATAAAATTTCTGTTATTCGATTCAACCCTACAAGAAAGAAAATGTATTATTCAATTAGCCAAGAAACCGTAAGAGGTGTGCCATGCCATAGAATGCCACGTAGGCGTTAAAAGTCGGGGAAGATCTCGAGTTGGACCAGAGGAAAGCACTGTTACGGTGGGCTGGGAACTGGAGGATAAAGAAGAGTGAAGGTCGGGGGACTGGGTTGATTGTCGGAAGGCTGCTGACTAAGTTTGGTCAATTCCATCGATTCCTCCGACTGGGCTGGGGGGTGAGCGGCATTAACCCCCTTGGGAGGGAAGGAAGGAAGCTATGTGTGGAAGCTAAAAATAAATATAAATAAATAAATAAATAAATAAATAAATAAATTGAAA
>KZ807533.1:175359-187248 GCA_000696205.2 Oncopeltus fasciatus | reverse complement strand
TCTTTGCTTTGAACAATGTGCACATACAGGTTCTGAGTTGCATTTTTCAGCTAAATGCCCGAATTTTAAACAGGTGATACATCTTAATGGATTTGGTATATACAATCTAGTTTTTAATATGTAGAAACCCACCCTTACTGTTTCCGGTAAGTTAGGTACAGCAAAAGTAAGAATGTACATATGTGTTTTCCTAATTCCTTCCAATTTTTTTGAGATTATACGTCTAACAGATGTTACTCTTTGGTCCTTTAGCTCCTCTAAAATCTCTATTTCTTCTAGGCTGTCTAAGTCCGGGCAATATATTATACCTCTTGATTCATTAAGTTTTTCATGAGGTGTAACTTTCACTGGAATGTCCAGTCCTATACTTGTTAAACTCAAAATTTTATCAGCTTGATTTTTACTTGTTGTCTCAATTAATATTGTTCCCTCTCTAAGTTTCTTAATATTTTTTGGTTCACCACCAAGTGAATTGATTACTTTAAATATTAAAAATGGAGATACCCTACTAAGAGACCCCCCATCTGTGCGTTTGACTATTAGGAATTTATTTATATTTACATTGTTTTCTTTAATTTGAAGATCAGTTAATGTTTTATTCCTATATATTCTCTTTCTTTTAATTTCGGGGGAATTTATATCAGGTGGTTCGTTCATTTTAATCTAACTTTTTATTTGGCCTAAATGAACAACTGAATATAAGGATGTAGGGTGTATTTTATATACACTCCAATTACCTAAATTTGTTTAAATTAAAAATAAAACAAAAATAAACTAAATATTAGTAAAAATAAATAATAAAAAAACAACAAAAATTAGCTTATCAGTATTAGTTGAGGAGCTCTCTAAACAGGTGTTGACTCGCCCGAAGCTCAAGCACGACTCTGACAACGAACATGTTACAATTCGAAATTTTAATCTTTTTCTAAACCATCCATTTCCCCAATTCATTCTAACTAGAATTGAATTGTTTTTAAGAAATTACAATAGTTCGTTCTGATTCAATATTTTAAAAACAAGATGAGCCGTACCACACTCTAAGTTAGATTATTATATATCATCCTTAATACGCGTTTTTTTTTTTTTTTGTTTTGTTTTTTTTAATGTTCCAAAATATGTCTGTTATAAAATTAACTTTTCTTTATAACGCTAATAATAATGATGATATAAAGATTTAAACTTAAAGTTCTCTTAAACCCCTCAATCAACCGATTTCAGCCATTCTTCATAGTCTGTTTAATTGTTATTGCAATGAAAAAGTTGGAGTTACATACTCCTTTGTGTACGTATTCTTTAATGCACTCACAAAAAAATATAGGCGTTCCGTTTTTGAACGATCTGATTTAATTTAATCATATAAAGTTAAAAATAAAAAGCAAAATATTCCTGAAATGTTTTCTAGAACTGAGCTTTTTCCCTGCAATTCACGGCGAAGAAGAAAAAAAATATTAAGCAAAAAAAGAATAAAAAAATGAATAAAAAAAAGGAAAAGAAAAATGAAGAGAAAAATGAATTGGTTGATTCTGCCTCCTGAGATTCGAAAATTGAATAAACTACTATGAATCAGTTAATCCGATCACTAAGTTAGCAAGCAGAGGGCTTTAACAAATCAAGTCAAAGGCCAAACCGTTTCGAAAAGAGTGGGAAATGTCATCATGTTTACTTAATATTCAAGGGATTCTTAAATATTTACAAGCTAAATTAATTCAAAGGACGAAATCAACTGGAGCGCCATCAAGGGATCCTGGGCGATGAATCTGAATCGCTAAAATGGTTTGGGGATAGAATCTTAACGAGGCTTTACCTCGACTGGTAATAATCGGAGTGTAGAAAACTAGGTGTCTTGTAGTTTATACTACAGGCACCTGCCCTATTCTATACGCACACAAGTACGCGCATGGACACGCTGTATACACGTATGAGAGTATTGACTGAGTACTACTAATCTCACGTATAATAAGCAAATTAAAAGTTAACTGGTTGTGAAAAGTATATTGTTTCCGACCGAGAATTTGTCAAGAAATAAAAGCCCAATTTTTTTTTTTAAGCCTACTTTAAAAAAAATTAGGGTTATGAAGGGAGGGGGACTATCTACATGTCGCCATCCCATTCTAAACGACCATGGCACAGGACAAGCTTTTATTAATAAATAAAAGATTGTCCTGTGTGGGATTTGAACCCGGAGCTCGAGGATTGCGAAACCCGAGCGGATCCCTGAGCGGGTGCACGAAATAGAAGCCTATCCAGTGTTTGTAATAGGCTGACAACTTTTCTAGGAGTAAATACACAATAAACATTTCAGTTGTGTATTTCAACACATTTTCTGTCTTTAGGGTTATTTCCAACACTATATACATAGTCAATATGCTTTTAGGAATACGTCTTCATTGGATGTGGAGAAAAAAATCATATAGGCATATGGGTAATATGTATATGTAGGAAGTTTTTCGGCACTCATGACATCTTCAGGACCATTCTTACTAAGCAGAAACGAAACTGACTCCTTAGGATGCTGTTAACACGGTAAAAATTTCCGACAATTTCCTTGCCAAAAATATCATTCATGCTTTTGGCGAATGTCAGAGTCGTCTCTAGTCATGATAGCCAAGAGACGAAACATTATTCTGTGCATATTATTGCTTGAACAGACTTCATCCAACCAAGGGTGGTATGATTATTATAATTATTCCAAAGTGGGAAACATTTAAAAACCTAAAAATAAATCCACCTTTAGCCTACTATTAGCAGGCTTATGCCAGAAAATCATGCTATTTATATAAGGCCCACACACACAACACAAAACACACACACATTTCTTCATGCTATCTATAGTGTTAATAATGAATCCAAATTCGGTACTTAACCTTTGTTTTTTTTTCTAACCGTTAGATGAGTTTGTTAATAACTGATATAATAAAGAAGGAAGAGGGTTTTAGAGAAACATAAAAGTTTAAAATATTAATATCTTCGTTATTATTACTGTTTCGAAAAAAAATGTAAATGTGTGCATTATGTTATTTATAACTTTTATTACATAAAGTTTTTCAAAAGAACGCATATTAAGAAATACGAGTATATTTAATCCACTCGTATATTTAAAAATAAAACTTAAAGAGTTGGGTGGGCCAGTATATTTTTAAAGTATTGAAACCAAACTTGGTAGGCTTTTCATTACACATTCTCGATTGAATTCATTTTTAGTTGAAATCGGATGTGTGGAAAGTGGGGATTTAGAGAAAGACCAGAATTTATATTCGCAACATTTTAAATCCATTCATTTCATATTCAAATAAATTCACTCAGTTTGTAGAACATAATTGTTACAAAACATAATTAAACAAAATGCTAATTAAATTTACGAAATAAATTTACAAACTACTACTGTAATGCCGGTGACTACCGAGGGTTATCTTTTCCACTGGTCTTTCATGCTCAGTCTATTGCTAAGTTTAGTGATCATATCTTTCAAGCCCATCAATCTACACTTCTATTGAGTCAAATGCTCTCATTTACTTTTTATTATATCTGTCTTTCGTGACACATGGGGAAAAATGCTGAGTTTACGCAGCTCTTGCGTAAAAGACTGATTTTTTTTTTTCAAAAGAAATTTCCGAAATGCGGATTTATACTGGATAATTTTATAGGATTGATTATAAACAGAACTAAACAAGGATTTGATTCATGGACAATAAGCACAGCAATAGAGCGAATTTTTCTTCATGTAATGTATCTAAAAATTATCTAGCTTATCAAATTCTACAACAGGATAATATGAAAAAGATACTAGTAGAATAAATGTCCTACCCAACAATGACTTGAGAATACCATGAATCAAAAAGATTCCTTTCGAGGGAGGTCACATATTCAGTGGATTACAGAACTCGAAACTCCAACGCAGAATGGAGAGATCATTTTTCAACTTACTTCTTAACACCAATATTTCAGGAGAGTTATAATAAAAAAAAAAAAAAAAAGCTCAAAATTCTTCTTTTATTTTGTATTTTTTGTCTTTTTGTTTCTTTTCCTATGTATCTATCTACTTCCCACTTTCAATCTCTCACTTCCTATCTTTCTCTCATTCTTTTTCTGTGCTTTTACTCCCTTTCTTACCTCATCTGTCCCTTATATCTTCTCTGCTTTATTCCTATTTACTTCTTTATTCTTCTCTATTCTCCGCGCTTTGTATGTTCCTACTCTTTCATCTACTTCATTAATCTGTGCTCTTCCTCTCCTACATTATAAAGAAGTGCTATGTAAATTGAATTCTATTGGCAAGCGAGCTAACGTAGGTAAAATCAGATATTCATATGCACATAGACAACATTTATTTTAGTTTGTGAAGTTGATTAATAAAAAAGGTCGCAAACAGAAATTTTAGTGGTATGTCAAGAAAACATACATTACACTTTTCCCCAGATTGCGTGAATATTAAATGGTCCCACCAGTTGCTTGCTGAGGGGGAAGACGAAATAGGAGGGCATAGGCATTGTCTGTGTGCTTGTGCGCGCGGGGTTTTCTTAGTGTCAGCCTGAAACCCGTAAAGGGCCGTTAGAATCTCTTTAACGGCCGACGATTTGTCCTTAAGAGCCTGCTAAGGCAATGTTTTAGGGGCAGGTGACTAGTGGGCTCGGAACACCCTATGACTGGAATGTTTCCAATTTTGTGTACCTGCCCAACTTATCTTTGTCACTGCTGCTCTTTTACCAATAGACAAACGGATTTAAAAAAAAAAAAAAAAAAAAAAAATCAATCTGCAACCTTCATCATTTCATTCATAACTTATAATATGTAATCTATTATTCTTAATAAACACAATTTCAATAATCACATTTAAAAAAGAAACTAGTTTATTTAACTAATTTAGAATTTAATTTAATTTAAATTTAAATTTTATGATCTCTTGCTTAAACAATGTTTATCGTAGAAATGTTACAGAAGATAAACGCTGATACAACAAGGAAGATTTTTTTTTTTTTTGGTCCTTCTATAACCCTCCCCCATTCTCTTCCCCAACGAATTTTGATAAATCATAAATTTGTTTTTTTAATTTTAAAAATCGTGGGCACCAGAGCGTCTATGTATGTAATTTTGAATGGACCTCATTCACAGCTTCCCCAATGTGGGATTGTAAAAGATCTTTTGAAAATGTTCAAAGTCCACGTCATGGGAAGAATAGCTGGATTTACTTACGGGAGTCACATACAAGCGAGTCTAAGTTTGTGTGTGTGATGACTCTACATATCTGACTTCTGACGCTTAGTCACCTAAAAAACGAAGACCTATTTAGAAATTTAGAATCTTGACGGATTCTGTCTAAAATGAGACTTAAATTAAGCCTTTTGAAGTATTCACAAGCCACGGGTATATCNTAGCTCAGGGGATCCGTACGGGTCTCGCAATCCTGACGCCGCGGGTTCAAATCCCGCCCAGGTCAATCTTTTATTTAGAATATAGAAGCTTGTCCTGAGCCATGGGTGTTTAAAATGGGGTGGCAACCTGTAGATAAAAAAAGTCTGCTTATAATCTCTACGTTCAAAAACCCTCCCTTTGAACAAAATAGTGATTTCCACACTAAATATACAATTATGGTCGGTTTGGATTTATGCATTGATTCCAATTACTTAATATGAAATCTGTTATAGAAACGTCATATTATTATTTTTTTTATAAACTTTTATTTATTTATTACATTCTGTTAAATAAAAAAAAACATTTTGTAATTTGATTACAATGAAATTTAAAAAAATGACATTCAATGTCAATCCCATGAGGAGAGAAGGTGACCAATGACACCACTCTCAAATTAGTCCCCAGGAGGTCGCGGGGCCATCTTCATTTGAGTCGACGGGGAGGGTTGTAGGGGTTGGAGTTGAAAGACATGGTCTCTACTAGTGGATTAGGATGGAATGGTAGTTTACTGTGGAAAATGATGAAGCGGGAAGAAATGAGGTCTTGAAAAAAAGGAATATTAAGATCGTGGTGAAGGGAAGAATTGGATACGTAATAGGAAGCATTTGCAATTATTCTCAGGGTTTTGGATTGAAAGGACTGGATTCNTTTTTTTTTTTTTTTTTTTTGTTTTTCATCAAATTTTCAGAAGTAAACTATGGCGGAAGCTTTATTTAATTTTCATGAAACAAAAGGAAAATATTATGGAGACCCTTTTCCACTGAGCTTTCCTTTGCGGCTTATTCCTCTTTGATCTTTGGATTTGCCTCGGTCTTCATCCGGGCGCCCAACATGGATAACCCGCTATCCCACCGAGAAATAACCTTTCGAATCCGAAAATAATATTAGATAGCTAAAGGTTTTCATATTATTAAATTTAATAAAACCAATATTTATATAATTGTAACGTAAACTAAAAATCGATATAAACACATTTTTTTCCCCCAAAGGAAGAAGAATTATAAGGAGAATAGCACTCGGTAGAGGAAAATTTCAACTAAATATTTTCATTAGTCGGTTGGGAGATAAAGAAGAAGCAGAGGGCGTGGAAGGAAGAAGTTTTTCCGAGCCAGTAACCTCGCAGACATGAAGATAAGACTCCCTTTAGCATCGGCGTAGAGGATTCATTTGACTGCCTTACGTTCAAACGCCACCCCTCCTCACCCCCAGCTGGTCGCTAAATTTTCATTTAAATGAAATATTTCATTTTCACTGATGTTCGACTTTGTCTTAGTAGGCTCTCTCCGTTTTTCAAGCCTGAGGACGCAGTGAATTAAGATAGATTTATATTAATATATATATTAATCCCTGATTTTAAACAATTAAATTCAATGTAATAGAATAAAAAATCTAAACTGTCTTGGCTAGGACTCGAACCGGGATCTCCTGCTATCCGGACAAGAATGCTAGCCATTATACCACAGAGACTAGTCAGATAAGTTGTTAAATTCCCAGCACTAGTACCGAGAGGATGTGGAAAAAATAATATCTGTAAAATAACGCTTTACGAAATGCGTAGAATATTTATTTAGAGGGTATCCCCGCTCTACTTTCTGTTGTCCTAAAGCGATTCTTAATACTTTGCTCCGAGGGTATGGCCCATGTCAANATATAATTATTATAAAAATTTAGGTTCCTTTTCGAAATCATTGAAACTATAGAAAATTTATAGATGGAATGGAATTATTTTTTCCCACATTTATATTTTGCAATGTCTTTAAGAAAAATATCGTCCATGTTGGCATTGTCTTGTGGTCACAGTTTTCGTAATTTTTTTCCCCTCGTTTTGACTCAAAACTACTATTATACAATATTTACGCCATTGCATTATCTTTTACACAGTTATGGCCGGTTTTTATTTTTACATTTTTACACAAATAATTAAGCAATAGTTAAGCAGTTCATTTAAGTTCACTAATATTGGTCAGTTGTTATATTTAAATCGTTTTCGATATTATTTTACGATATTAGCTTCGTATCCCATTTTACGAGTTCATACCACCCGATCTGTGCTAACTAGCACACATGGAACTTCTAATCCAAGTACAAAACACTGCTCATTTGTTTTCTCCTTTTAAGTGGGCCTTTAACATTATAATTCTTCTGCGGTTACATAATGAGTAATCGAGTCATTTTAAAACCAGGAAACTCTTAAAGCTTAACAAATATTTTCTTTTCAACAAAACAGCTTAGGGTTAAAACAGAAGATTGGCAAGCAAATATTTGATGAATAAATTTGATCTTGTAATAATGACAGTAAAAAATATCTGATTTTTATTCTTACTTTTAAGTCAATAAATTACATAATCATGAAGGATATGTTATGATATACCGACTTTTATGATTGCATGATTGTGAGATAAATATTGTGTACGAAAATAAATTTCTACGCCTGTACAAATAATAGAGGTTTTCAGTGGTCTATTTTTTCATGGGGTGTCTGCCACTTGTGAGCATAAACTCCAAGGATCGTAAATGCAAATAAAGTCTAACTTTTATAAGAGAAGACCCAGACTTCTCATAGAAGCCCCCGACCCATCCTCGATCCCCACAAACTTGGCACTATACGACCACTCTCTTGGCTATACTTGGCTTTGTTCACTGCTTTATAGTGTGTGAGGTGTTCAACCGACCCCCTTGGGCTTGCTATCCTTTTAGCAGAGCTACCAACACCTCAACATTCCTCCTGAGTCGGCTAGTGTAATTTTTTGATAATTTAGGACGATAAAAAAAAAATAGAGAAAATTTTTTGATGAGTTTGAGCTCATCGTCAGATAAGAGTGTAGCAATTTTAAAGCACGTTAGCAAAGCACGCTCAAACTTGTTCATTCAAAGTTTACATTGAAGGAAATTAACAAACCTTCCCTTGGTCTTTTCTTGATCATCACTCAGTACGATTCTGATTAACAGTAATCTCAGCCTATATATAATATTCTCTTTTTGTACATCTTTCGAAGCAATTATGATCATGACTGAAGGCAATTTATGCATGTAAACTTCAAAATTTTGTCCAAGTTAAATTATTAATATTTAAAGTTTTTAAATAGTTATTGAACTATGTGGGATGTTTACTTTTTTATATTACATTGTGTGTACACTTAATATACATTCCTGGATGTATCTGAGGTTTTCGAACGTGTTTGACAAAATGGCCTCCTATATCAACTGAAGCATATCCTCTCCATTAACCTTTACCCAATTATCCGCTTCTATTTATCCAACAAATTTTATGGATTCGACGGGGCTTTGATTACTCCGAATAATGTCATATAGAAACGGGAGTTTCCCAGAGCTGTTTGTTTGGTCATAAAGTATACACTTTACACCTCTGGCACTCCATCCAATTCAAAAACTCTCCTGGAATCCATTGCCTATGTTATAGCATCCATTGTTACTAATATTGTGTAATCTTACATACCTTTCAAGCATATCTAAACATTATTGATGATTGTTGTAAAAAGTTGTGAATAATTGTCGGTTAAGTGTGCACGTCACTTTCGATCCAACCTTCCTCTCTTACATATTTTAACCAAATACATATTCCTGAATGCGATAAGTGGTTTCAACCTTGACTCAGGACCAACCTGGAAGGAACGGATAAGAAGGAAAGACGAGACCTAAACATAAGCTAAATAACATGAAATGTACTTCTAAAGCAGAGATTAAAACGACTGTACAAAGCAAATTAGTGATTTACAAAACATAAATAATTATAAACCTATGTAGACCTATGTAATAGATCTATACCATCAAACCTTCTTATACCCAACACACCTTAGCTGGCTAAAATCTTTCATTGAATGCTTTATGTCTGTAGCCTTGATTTGAAACTTGACCAAGCTCAAGGAATTAAAAATGCAGATAAAAGTTATAGTAAATGACTTCTTTTCAGTTGTTTATCTTAAAATAAATTTTCGGGCTTACTCATTAAAGTATATAAAATATATTATTTGAGCGGCTCCTTTAATTAGAATATTTTATAGACTGTCAAGAGTTTCGACAAATAATATTAATTTTAGAATTTGATAAGTAAATTTTGAATAGAGGGGGGGGGTAGGGGGTACTGTAATCACTTTGGAAAAAGACCAAGTTTGTATAGGTGGGGACCTGTAAAAGTTATGAAGTTATTTTCCCTTCTATTATTTTATTGACAAGTTCTCAGCTCTTCATTTTTCCCTTATTTTTACAAAAAGAGCATTTATATATATCAGAGAGGTTCGGGCCCGTAACAATGCTTACATTTATGTACATTACATGTTGCATACATATCCATCGCACTAAAATTGTAACTTATGGAAAAGAAGTGATTTGATATATGAAATAACCCGTATACTGAGGAGGTTTCAACCACTGGAAGGAAAAATGTAGCTATCTTTAAATAGACTTATATTTATAAATATATGCCTATATAAATGTCTTTGCTGCATGCATGCGTATGTATTTACAAAGAATACGTTCACTCACACACACACACACACAGACAAGTTTCAGTCAAGCTTTTGGCTCTCATTTACAAATATGTTCAACATCTAAAGCCGTCGCAAAAATATTTTTTAATATTTCTTCTATTCAAAACAGTATTTGCTACCTTTGAAAAATAATTTGTGCAAACATTAATGTTGGTTAGAAGTAACTAGAGTATTTTATTTCTGACCCAACCTTCATTATATACATAATGTTTACAACTTATAAATAACATGTTGTCAGTA
This sequence comes from Oncopeltus fasciatus, assembly GCA_000696205.2. Taxonomy (NCBI): domain Eukaryota; kingdom Metazoa; phylum Arthropoda; class Insecta; order Hemiptera; family Lygaeidae; genus Oncopeltus; species Oncopeltus fasciatus. The sequence continues at coordinate 177,091 of KZ807533.1, read as the reverse complement.
AATGAAACAATTTAACAAGAACTTTGCAAGTTTTCAAACTTTTCTGCAGACGTAATAGCTCTCTCAACACCCACAAATAATTTTTCACCAGTATTTTAAGATAGCTAGATGTAACGCAGGTTATTGGAAGTACATAGAATTTATCTTCTGATTAATGATGAAATATTTTTGTTAAATATTTTAGTATTATTAGCGTTCTTTAATTGGGGAAAACTTTACAATAATTTTATTTATTACATGTAATTCCACTTATCTGAATTTAGAATACATTTTAACTTATTCTTCGAGAGGTTTTTTTTATTTGCAAAATGTTTTGGCGAATTACTAGTAACTGAGAGCGAATTATTAGAACAAAATATTTTTAATGATTCTATTCTTTGAAGTTGTGTAAAGAGCATATTTCACTTGTTTCTCTCCAATATATTTAAACAGATTTCTTGAGTACGAATCAAGTTATTCACGTTGATACTATGAAGAGACTTTTGAATAACTTCAACAGATCTTTACTGATCCAACATTGGAAAAGCTAAAATAGTATTCGTATATATATATATATACGAATGCTGTTTTAGATTTTCCAATATCGTATATACATATATATATTTTATAGAATAGTTATATAATATATTACAGTATTTATAGAAAATGAAACCCTCGCGGCTGCGATTTATAGTAATCAAGAACAGGTGGGATAGAGAAGTGGGATTCCTGGTTGAGAAGAGTGCGCACACACACACACACACAAAATAAGAAGCAAAATTTTCGGGGATCCCCCGCCCTTCGTCGGTGAGGAGAGAAGAGGGGGATGAAAGTTTCTCTATGATTTTTTCTTTTGATGTGTACACTGCATTCTCTATTTCACCTGTTCTTAATTACTACATATATATATATATATACACGTGTGTGTGTTTTTTTCATCGTGGTTTCCCGTGAAAATAGAGAATAAAAGAATATTCTTTTGAAGCAATGAGAAATGCTCTGCGTGATATATTTTGTAAAAGTTATTGAATTCAAAAAAGTCCGATAAGAATAAAGAAAGATAGTTTTGTATGAAAATATTTTTGGAATGTTCTTAAAGTATTATGGGCTTTTTATATCATACAATAATTTATATTCACTAAAAATAAGTGAAAAGTTTATAAAAAATGTTTAAGACATCTCAGGGTGTAAACAAATTCGTAGAAGTGAGGAGAGCAATGTGCGAAAGGGGATGGCAAAAGATTTTAACAAGCAGAAGGGAGTAACAGCTAAGGCTGGAGTTGTATAAAGGAAATTGTGGGGAAATTGTGGAGAAATGGCAGAAGAGGGTTGGGGATTCCTGGTCGAGAAGAGTGCTTGGGAGGTTAAATAAAAAGTAATAAGCCGGGAGCCAAGAAGGAGAAGGTAGAAGGGAGGGGGCGAGATAGATAAAGAGAGGGGTAGTGAGGCTGAGTGAAGGGGTCTCTCGAAAATTCCACCACAATCCAAATTTTCAGAATATTCGTGAAAACGGCTTCAGTGTAACAATAATTGGAATTATTGCTGTTATTATTAAAAGATGCTTCCATCAATTATAATAATAGTGATAATAAGTATTAATTATAATTATAAATTCATTTTCTAATTATGAAAAGAGCTTAACAAGTATATATTGTTAGGGAAAAAAATATAAAAAAATAAGATAAATAAAAGCACGTCCTGAGACGTGGATGTTTAGCATAGGATAGAAACTCATTTATATATATATATATAT
>KZ807533.1:148586-171874 GCA_000696205.2 Oncopeltus fasciatus | reverse complement strand
CTCTAAATCAATCTACTTCTTATATATAAAGTTTATAAAGAAAATAAAACACTCGCGGCTTCGATATACAGAAATCAAGAACAGGTGGGATAGAGAGTGACAGGAGTAAAATTTAAAATTAGTACAATTTTACTCAGATGATATACACTTTCTTCCTTCAGTTTTATACAAATGAGCATAAAATGAATGTAGCAATTACACTATACAAATGTCCGTAAATAAGAACTGCATAGAATTTTTCTTAATTTTCTTACTGACTTCACTAAATGACGTTAAAAAAAATATACAAAACTTATATCACGCCTAGCTCTTGTGTAAACGAAGTTATTATAATTACTTTTTATAAAAAAAAAAAAAAAAAGATGATTTATTTTCATAATAAATTTCAGTAGGTTCTTTTTGGAAACAACAAACAAGAAGGTAAAACCAGCTTGGGAATCATTCAAGGATGCAGTCTTGAGATTTTTAGGCAATACTAAGGATCTGGATAAGGAATACTGGAAGCGTGCAAATCTCAAAGATGGGTAGAGTAGGTTAAATATTCATTTTTACATTTCCATACGGCATATTTTACTGACATCGTGCGAGATTAAATAATACTTGAGAGTGAAGAGTTTCACCAGGAAGTCCTTGGTAAGAGACAGTGCCAAAAAATATGAAATGTCAATACTCTTGTAGACTACTGTTGCTAGGGCGGGTTACCAAAGATGGAAATCGTTAACGGGTCCAGCAAACTGCCAAAAAAAAAAAAAAAAAAGTTACAAATTATAACATGAATACGAATTTTAATGTAAATTTTATAAAATAATGTTTAATTTGTTTAAAATATTTGTTCATTTGATTAATTTTAATTAAACTGTTTCTTACTTATACTATATATGTTTCAATTTTCTAAAAAAATATTTAAAACATATAATTTAACATTTTTTAAGTAACATTGCATATGATGTTAGTCAGTTTTATTAATTTTGCGAGAAATTGTTGTAGTTGCGTATTGAACTAATTAATATATATATCACTTTAGTGAACTGAAAAATCATTTAATATTTGTTGGATTCGCAAGCTGCAGAATTTCATGAAAAATTTAATTTTTTAAAATAAATGTGAAAGCTTAGTTCCAATTTAAGAAACTCTTTAATGAATGTAATTTTTTAAAGGTCAGGTCACAGGTTAAGGCCCACTCACAATTCTTTCTTTATGATTTGGCAAAATATAGTCATTTTTATATAAAAAATATATTTTCCTAATAAAAATAAAATTAATAACATTTTTGCTTTACCAATATTCTTTCTCTCCCGGACATTCTACAAATAGTTTTAGTGGCCTTAACTGACAAACTAATTTCTTTCTTTGGCTTATTAGATGAAATTAGCCTCTCCCCCTTTATTCTGAGTTTTAATGAAACGTGGAAGCATGTTTAGTTTACGCTACCCTTAAGTATGAGTAACTTTTTTTTTTTTTTCATTTTTTTTTATTTCTATAAACAAAGTCTCATAATAAACTTATTCTCGTTTACTACGGTATCTGCTTCTATAAAATTGACGTAACCGTTGAAAAGGAATAGTATTCTCAAAAGTATCTGAGCATTGCAGCTGTGTGTGTATGTACGCCATGCAGGGGTAGGCATACATTTTAGTGCTTGGTCATAAAACGACTCGGAATCTCTTCTTTGCATGATACAATCCTTTATTCAAACCATGAATTTCTGTGTTCATAATAAAAGTTCTTGTTTATGGAACAATACTACGAGTATACTACGATCATATGTTGGCCCCAATTCTTAAATTTTTATATAACACTTCAGATGAATTTTATTTATTGAAATTCTCGTATCCATATCACTAGTTCTGAAATATTTTAGATATACTATTATTTTATTATTAGCATCCTTTTAATAAACAGTAGATGTTCTAAATTATAATTATTTAATATTAATGTAATATTGCTGAAGTGCTTGAGGTGCCAAGTAAAATTTTTTCTTCTTTATACTAAGCATACCTATACCAACATTTAGGTTCAATACCCACACACACATATTTAAGCACTGGAAGACTATTTTTTTTCCCCTTTAATTGTGAAGGAACTATATGGGTTGTAACTTAAATATATTATATATAAGCGAGTGTGTGTGTGTATTTATCGTACGGCCTGATATATATATATATAGGATCGGAGAACGTCTGTTCAAATTTTTCAAATGTCGCCTTATGGGTCCAACATGAATGAATAATCTTCTAACATCTAACATATCGTTGCTACCCAATATTTACTTTTTAAGGGAATTGTCATACTTTTCTTCCTTTCAAGTTACTTATTTTAAGATACAGATTTTAATGAGGATTTGAAGAGATTCACGTGAAATAGAGCAGGATATGATTAAATTGTATTTCAAAAACTTTTTAATCGATTGAAAACTTCTAATCGATGCATCAATCAACTTCTAATTTATTAGATAAGACACAATGCATCAATAGTTTTTTTACTGTTTGTGACCTGCTTATCTTAGAGGCCATTTTAGAAATTTATAATTTGAGTGGACTTTATTATAGATATAAAAACTGTATATTTCCGAAGTTCAAAAAAAAAAAAATAATAAAAATAAATAAATAAGGATGTGAGGTACCATTCATAATGAGGACTCCTTTTCATGTTCTTTTCTGGGACCAATGTTTCTAAAATGAACAAAGCATATTAAAAAAAAATTTACCTTTATAGTAACTGTTAACACACTTCTGAAAAAAAATTGAAAATTCGTAGAGAAAAGAAAAATTAATATCCTGCCAAAATAATACATAGTCAAATGATACTACTGCATGTCTACTTAAAGCAACTTTCTAAGAACAGTCTTCAAATTTTTTATTGAGATGATTTTAGTTGGGGTTCGGTCAAGGTAGGCAAAAAAAAAGAAGAAATACAAATTTAAAAAAGTGTATTTTTTTAAAAGATTATCTGTCAACGTTACGGCTTATATTGTAAGCCATCTTCAGGGCTGTAGAAATACAATGGATCTACCTTGACTGAGCACCAACTAAAATCATCTAATAATAATATCTACAGTCAAAAAACTCTCCTTTTAAACTACATTATATTTCTACAGTCCTGAAGATGACTTACAATGTAAGCCGAGACGTTGGCAGATAATCTTTTAAAAAAATACACTTTTTTAAAATTTGTATTTTTTTTTTTATCTACCTTGACCGAACCCCAACAAAAATCATCTAATAATTACACATATCACTGTGTCTTCTTCACGTACACAATCGCCACAACTGTATGCCATGCGTTCTCATGTTCAGCAAAAATAACCTTAAAAGGACAAAACTAAGTAAGAAAATCTACTGCCGGAATTTGTTTTCACAACGGCAATGCTTCCACCAGAAAAAAATCAGCTGGGGGTATATAATATCATTTCAAGTGGTTTTTCATAACGTATCTCATTGATTTTTATGAACCATTTTCGAGCTTCGGGAAGTCCAGATATAGTAAAAACCATTGAATACTTTTTGAAACAGTCCACACGATTCATAAAAATGTCACGATTGGTAAAAATGCTTTAAAGGTTCCGGTAAATAAAAAATAACTCTACTTCATAATTTTACTTCGGAAACGGAAATTTTCTTTTCTCATTAACTTAAACATATTCTCTCACTTTCAACATAAGCCAACTTCTAGACTACTACTATTTCTACATAATTGGCTACCGATTTCACCACCGGCAATTTTCTGACATGATATATGGTTTCCACTCAACAGCAGATTCTGTTATATGCTTGTCTGCTTATCTTGGAAATCCAATAAGAGATGCTGTCATGTCGCACTTCAATATTCCCTTGAATTTTTTCTGAGTCTTTCTTCTCTCACGCATTAACCTCTCCATCACTCTATAGTCGAACGTAATATTCATCCCCCATGTAAATTACTTCAATTTATGTTATTATTGCTTTATTTTGTAACATATGCGCATTTTTTGGATAGCTGCTATAAGCTGAAATTATTTATGTGCTACTTCTTAAAGAAAACAAAATAGACCCTTAATCAGTTATAAAGGCTTAGGAAACACATTTTTGGGTGTGATTATTTGCGGCTGATTGCACAATAGAAAAGGTATATGGACAGCCATTCTGTCCGCTTGGTTTTTATAATTTAGTCAAGAATCGGGCCCAAATAGTACCAGTTTTGGTTTAGGAGCCTACAATAAATACCCTAGATTCTTACAAAGAGTGATACAGAAAAAAAAATATATTGTCTACCATTAGCTTTAAACCTGAAGCCTTTGAGTCACTATTCTAGTGCCGAATTGACTGGACAATCATAAATTTTACTTACTTTCTTACATAGTACTAATGGAAATTATTCCATCTGCTTCTAACCCTTTAATGTCTCAATTAAGACAATATAGTTTTTTTAAGCTCCCATGTATCCGATTAACAAATAAAAGGATATCTATTAGTAATCAATCTTAGAGTTGATCGCCCCTAAACCCGATCCTACCTACCTATCTATTAGTAATCGCTCAAATCTAAAGACCAACACGGCACCAAACAGTCTATCGTTTCTCTAGTCAAGCGCTCAAATACTACATTCCATTATAGATTTACACAATATTATCCATTATAGAATATAATTATATTCCTTTAAAATTGAGTAATTAAATTCTCTAATTCGTTTCTCCCAGTTAGAAAACAAATTTAATTCCATTCATCCACAAATCATTCAGTACAAGGATTAAAATTTTTTACGCGCAATTAAGTTATTAATTAATTGTCGGATGTATATAACTTTCGTCACACAATTGTTCTTTTGTTTCTTCAGGATCACCGATTTATGTTTTCAATTAGGCTATATTGATGTAATTACGCATTAATTAATGTTTTATTAATTATTATTGTATTTGCTATTGTTTAATTAATTTATATTAATTACAGCAAGTCACTGTCTGTTAGTGTGTGTGGATCATGATGGCAGTTGTCAGTTCAGTTTTTGATTGGAAATGGCTGCATGGCTGGTGACCGTTATGTAAAGTAAATATCCAATATAATCCGTTCTTTGACCATCAGTTTAGTTATTTTATATACCCCAAGGTATTCTGTTAAAAGGTTATTTGCCCAGTATACCAATTTTGAGATACATACATCAGTATTTTGATAGTAAAGTCGGATTTTGATGTTTTGATGTTAGGCCACCACGTTTTTTGTCATTAAGTGAAATTTTTGTTAGTTATGGCAACTTCAAGTCCTGGAAACGTTGCCTACGGTATTAAGTAATTCGATGGAACAAATTTCACCAATTGGAATTTCCGAATGATGCTACTTTTGGAGCAGAATAGAGTACTTGACATATCTCAGGAACCTCCAACAACGGCTGCCAAACATTATAGTTCAAGGACTTGCCGACAAGATTCTGCCTACGATAAAGGATAAAAAGACAGCTGAGATGATTAAGGAAGTTCTCGAGAAGACGTACGAGAAGCGTGGTATGAAGTCGCTCGTGAATGCACAAGAGGTGTGGAGGAAGCTAGAATACAGTAATGAACGACCGCTTCAAGGATTTTTCCAGGAGTTTTTGAAACATTGGCATCAGAAGTTAAAATTGCTGGAGGGAAACTAGAAGAAGTTTTCAGTCAACGCAATGCCATCTGACTATGATGCAGTGGTTGCTTAGAATGTTATTTATTGTGTCGTATGTTCATAATACCATAAATTAAATGTTGTTTAAAAGTTAATATCAGTCAATTTTAAAACAATTTTTGGTTCTAAATACTAATTTCGTATTACTATGCACACTATTTTTAATTAAAATAATAACTTTTAATTTATTNCACGTATATAATTTCAGACTCATATTTATGCACAAAATTATTATAAATTAGAATATTTCCATAAATTTTTGATAAAATTTAAAAAATATTTTTAGATAAGTTGTGTAATATATACTTGGTCTAAAAAATAAATAAAGTTATAAATGCAAGTAATGGAAATTTGAAATTGTTTTAGCATCTTATTGTTGACATGTACAATTTTTTTTTAAATTAATTTATTTAGAAATTACATCCTGCACTCTATTCCAAACAACTATTGTACTTACCTAGCATGTGCTAAATAAAAATATTAGCTCTTAATAACCATATGAATATTATTGATTAAATGTATTACGGTAACGTCTAGCTACAGGCTACTTTCAATATTATATTAAAGATTAGAAGTGTTTTTCATATAATTAGTATTGTAAAACAATGCAATTTTTTTTTATAGTAAAGAGTGTTCTCTACGGCACTGGTAAGAGAGAAGAAAAAGCAAAGAATTTAAAATGAAGACAAAAATAAGGCATAAGTAAGAGAATATTATTGGAAGTAAAAATTATTCTTATAATTCTTTGACTGTCGCGGAATGATTCAATCAGATGTAGAAGAAACACATAGAGCTTATAGACGTAAAGGAAAAACTAATAAGAAAGAGAATGACTCGACGATCACTGACCAAGGTGAATCACACATCCTCAAAAAAAAAAAAAATGGTTGTGTAATAGAGTTTTAAAACATTTTCAAGAAAACGCATAATATGAAAGATATTTTTATTAGAAATATATCATTAGATGACCGGGCACTCATATCAGAGATATGAAACTTGTGCGGGCCCTCTTAAAACAGTATTGATACTTTTATTTTTAGGGTTTATGGTAGGGGAAGAAATTTATAGCTGTGTGTGATTATTAGCATTAATACAACAATGTATATTTCTGTAAAGAACAATGCTAAGTCAGGAAGAAATTTACGAATGTAACTACAATGGTGGAGTATTATTCCCACTCCTCTTTTTAAGGCAGCCTAGATCTAGGCTTAGAGGTCATAAATTTAACGCAATTTTTCTCTCTGACATATGCATATTGAATTTCGTCTTTTGCTTTTTGCTTTTATTTACATCCAGCTTTAATGGAACATGGGAAATCTGCTCAGATTATGTGTCCAACTCCTAATGCGACAGAACTTGAGTTTATTAGAAACTGAATTTTAAATATTCGAAACTGGAAGAAATTCGAGGTCGATACGGATGCAAACTACATACTTTTCAGTATAAATTTGTATAATTTTACTGCAGTAGATTAACTGAAAATTAAAGTAAATTTTAAAAAAATTTGGAAACTACAATTGTTTGGACTCAACCAAACACGTTTGAAAATGGTTTCATTTCCAAACTAGATACTTTTGGAATACGATGAGAACTAATATAGTCCAATGCTCTTGTTTAAATATCCCCACCCCCTGGTTAAAACCTCTACTATAGAACTGATTAGCTTTTAATGTAATTTCTAACGTCCAACCCTTAATTTATCACCCTTGTATCGAATTTGTCACACCAAGAGAATATAGAAGTAGAACTTAATTTTTAAAATCCACCAAAAACGGCTAGGCCGTTTCTGATAAATTTTGAAAGGTTTCTTTTGAAAAGAACTATCTGAAAAAAGTTTCTTTTTATTCGACTTTGGTATTCCACTTAGTATGAAATGCACATCACCTAATTTAAGGAGAGTGTACTTTAAATTTTTAGGTTGATTATAAATGTTTTTTTCAAGAGAAACTAAAATTGATGACTAAGATAATAAAATATAGCAGAAGAATTACATTTTTTTAAAAGAGAGGATGATAGTAAGGAATTCGGTCATGGTAGTTGAAGATTTTTTTATTTTATTTTTTTTTATCTGTGTTAGCCTCCCTTGCAACCACTAAGGGTCATTGGAGGAAGGGGCTATCTACAGGTTGCCACCCCATTTTAAACACCCATGGCTCAGGACAAACTTCTTTTTATAAATAAAAGATTGACCTGGGCGGGATTTGAACCCACGGCGTCAGGTTGCGAGACCCGTACGGATCCCTTGAGCTAACCTGGCGCCCTAGTTGAAGATTTAAAAACTAATTTGTAACCAAAAAAGTTTTTATTTTAGCCAACGTTTCGGCCATCATCATATGATAATCAAACAAAGAAAAATGAATGAAAATATAAAACTGTATGTAATCGTCTATATAAAATGGATACTGAACATATTGGTAATAAAAAAATATTGATAAAATTCGTAAGTGTAACATACCAAATAGGGTGATGGGAAGAGAGAGCTCGTTCTCAACTTGATGACTCCATATTCCATTTTTATTGTGTGTGTGTGTGTAGTGAGACTAAAATTTTATTAAAGCAAAGTAAATGAAAAACTTTTTTTGAATGCTCCCAAGGAATTAATCAGATTTAAAAAAAATTAAGAAAAAAAGAAAGAAAAACGCTCTCATGAAAGCCTTTTGAGGGGTTTTATGAGGTTTATGGAGAGGTGCTTCAAAGATCATTCCCCAAAAACGTCCTGCAAGATCTACTGCCATATTAAATGCTTTCTAATATTTGTTCTAGGGACGATAGAAGTACATGCAGCTCTCGATACAGTTAACTAAGTTGTATAATCATTAAACTTAAGTATACACAAGTTAATAGAGTGGCTTATCGTCAAATATTTGCACTCGGGACGATGCGTTGTTTTAGAATTATCAGTGATCCTTCTGTATTAATTCCCTTCATTCATGTACAAAATTAGTTCCTGTGAGCCTCGTGAACGGAGAGTTCCTGTTCAGAATGATTCATAAAAAATGTTATTTTTCGTTTGCCTAAACAAAAAGTATGTTCATTAACAAGTGTGAAAAGGCTTATGGGGAAAAAACAAGCTAACATTCATCATGGTTTGGCAATTTGTTTTGATTCTGGACTATACATTTCTGGAAATTCTGCGTAAGGTTTTGGTAATGTCATGTATAGCAGTCAACAAATTAAATCGTGTTACAAATATTAACTTAGTTGTGGTGTATCATCCCACGTAAATTTTAAACAATTAATGCGATAATTAAATTTATTCTATTCTCTTACATTAGTTGTTTGAAATTTATTTGGGATGATTCACCACAATTAAATTAATATTTTAAATGAAAATATAAAGTAAATAATGAAGAGTCGATAAATAGCTAGACAATGTCAGCTCCTTCGAGCATAAGACGATGTATTCGTCTTTCTTGTAGGTTAGACCCTCGCTAGTGTGTTGGGAATTAAATAAGTTATCTAGCTCGTCCCGGTGGTGCAATGGATAGCATACCGGCCCGGAAAGCAGGGGATCCAGGCTCGAGTCCTTGCTAGGACAGATAGATTTTTTACTCTATTCCCTCGCATTAATTGCTTAAATAGTGTTACTATTCACTTCACCAGAGTTCAATAACATAACAATAGTCATATTCATTCATATAGTAGGACTCACCGTTCAGTCAAGTATATCAGAAAATTAACTTCTTTATCCGTACCAAAGGATGTGTCTGAATAGAAGTAATGGATCTTAGTGAAATATTTATGTCAAAAAGTAAGTGAGCAAGTTTAAAGTTTCAACGGAGATTTTGATCTCTTAGCGAAATTGAGCCTTCTTTTGAACCACTTAGGGTCATGGAGAGAGGGGCTATCTACTGGTTGCCTAATTCTAAGCATTTATGGTTCAGGACAAGTTTGTAATATCCATAAAAGCTTGCTCTGGGCGGGATTTCAGCCATCATCGCCGCGGATTGCGAGACCAGAACGGATCCCATGAGCGATCCTAGCGCTCCTGTCAAACAAATTGAATTTCCATTAACATTATATTTGTGAATTTCTGGTTACGCGACGTGACGTTAAAATATATCAAAAGCAAAAACAAAACAATCAGTGACTTTGTTATAAAATTCGTCGAAGATAATTTGTTTTACAGCCAATAGATATCAGTAATCGGCTATGAATTACTACCGAGCACGTTGCTCAATTTATATGGATTACTCCGCGATCGCTACTTTGTTTACTTAAAGATCATTTTATTAATAACATGTTGTTTTTTATGTTGAGAGGTGGGAATTGTTATGTTCTTTCAATGATCACACAATGTTTTAGCCCTTTTTATTAGATAATTATGATTATTATTTTTCTTTACACACAATTTATTAAACACAATCATTAGCGTTACTCAGAGAAACCATATAAGCAGCTCAAAAGTTATAACCAACTTTATAACCTTCTTCTCATTTTTCTTACATTATGTAATCGATTCTTTTGCATATCGATTCTTATTAATCAATTTATATTAATTTAATTAACATTTAAATTTGCAATGTAACTACAGAAATCATGAGGACCTTAAAACACGTAGCTGTTGAAATGTTGGTACTGATTTTTTCTCCTTATCGCCATGCTTCAATTTTCTATTCTTCGTTCAACTAGGATACACAAAATAAGTCAGCCAAAATGTACTATATCACTTTCATGTCTTTATTTTATAGGAATGGAAGTATCGTGATACTACGAAAAATTATAAAGAGTTTGAGAAAGCTACATGGCATTGTTCAGGATTCATAATAAATATTTCAATACCTGTTTTAAACAAGTTGACGTGGCCTTTAAATAAAGGAATTTAAATACATCCCTATAATTTCCCTTGTAGTGGTCCGATTTTATATAATTTTTTTTTTGTTCTCATTAAACTGAATATTACTTAACTTGAAGCCAAAACGGTCACACTTTGATGAATAAAATTGTTATCACAATCATTAATTTTTTCTGACTTGTAACGTTAAGTTCCGTATATTCCAAATGCGTTTAAGAAATTATTACAAAATGCCTGGCAAAATTTTTATTGTTTCTAACCTTGAACTTAAAATATACGACACTTTTGACTTATACTTGCTCTCCCTCTCCCCTCCCTCCCTTTGACTTGAAACATATGCATTTTATTTTCTTTCAAGTATAGAATATAACAATGACCATTAATTTCTTGTAAACTCATGATGTAAAAAATATAAGTCAATTAAACAATATTTTAATCATTTGTTGATAAAATTAGGTTCATTTTATATTAATCATTAATTTTAAATTAAAACATGGCAAGTAAAAAATGTGACCATCTCAACACTGGAAGCATTTTTCTTATTTATGCAGAATTTAATTTCTATTAATATATGCCAAAAATAATTTACAAAATGAATGACACTTTCCAATTTCAAGTAAATAACAAGTTTAGCCATTTGGAGCATTTCATTTCTATAGAATACAGGATTATCATAAAGAATAAGGTTCTGCCGAGGAAGGTCAGTGAAGAAGACTTGCATGCAAACGGGGACGTCATTTGTTGGGGGTATTTCATATTTTTTTCATTTCGTATTTCAGCTGTCCTATGCCATTGAAGGATCGCGGGACCCTCTTTCTGAATACGAATGACCCTCAGATAGAGAGGAGTATGATATGTGAATCCAAAGCTCTCTGAGAGATCCTGTAACAATCCAGGCTCCGGGGGCCAGCTATAACTCGAGTGCCTTTCCCTGTATCTTGCTTTCTCATTGCCCTGTTCCTCTAGAGCCAGCCTTCTGGGCCTTCTTTTAAGTATCGGGGATGTGCTCTCTCTTCGTCCAGGTTTCTCTTTCAGATTGATATATGTAGTATTGCGCAAGAGTCACAACAAGAAAAAACTCTTTGGCTTGTTCATTGCCTTACTTGCTCTATTCTCATATATCTATCAGTATGGCTGACGTCTTTTATCACGAATCATAGCAAAAATAAGAAAGTTTACTAATCAAATCCTTCGGCCATTGAGCATTCCTCAAGCGTGCTGAGACAAACGATAATCATTTTTCTATAATGCCTACTTGCTAAACCTGCCGTATAGACATAACATCTAAATAACAACAAGAAATATCATTACTTACCCATGGATTACTTTTATGTCATTTCAGAAAAGACGGGTAGGATTTTTTTATTACTTTCGACAGAGCGGCAAATCGTTTTTTTTTTACTAATATTTTAGATGACACTGTTCATATTCTCTTCTTTATTTTAATGTATATATTCTTAGAAAGTTTATCGTGTACATTTCAAAAGTTTAAAAAAATTGTGTTGCATAAAAATATAATTAAATATGAAAACAGTATGGTTTTTCTTTTTATTTATATCATATTCAGTGTCATGAAGGAGGGACTAATTACAAGTAACCAACCTATACCTTTTTTTTAGTGTTAGCTTCCCTTTCAACCACTTAGGGTCAAGGATGGAGGGGCTATCTACAGGTTGCCACCCCATTTTAAACACCCATAGCTTAGGATAAGCCATTATTTATCGATAAAAGTTTGCTCTGGGCGATATATAAGCCGGCAGCACCAGGATTGCGATTATGCCTCACGGGTTACTTCATTTGTAAAGCTCCTCGGAGCACAACGTCCGCAGACATATTCTCACCATAACCCGCACATACCTACGGGTAAAAGGGTCGCTATAGATGGTGTACCAATTACACTCACACTACCATAGCACACGGACTGCTATTTCATAGCAAATTCTATTACAACACTTTTACTAATAAATAGAGGCAGTAGTAAAAAAAAAAAAAAAAAAAAAAAAAAAAAAAAATTGCGTGACCCTAACAGATTGATACCCTGAGATATCTTGGCGCCCTACCAACCTATACTAAGCAATCATTAGCAAGCTTTTATTTCATATAACTTAGCCTGCCTTATATATGTTTTATTCCCCTCTAAACTGGGAAAATAACTAATCACAAGGATTGATCAGTTTGCTTTTACTTATAAGGGAGATGAAGTGACTTATAAAAAATTCTTCAACTCTTCTCCGATTCTACACGAGAGAAGCAAAACATATTGTCCGTACGAGTTTTTATATATGTGAATATAATTTTTTATTTAGCATGACCAAAATTTCTCTTTAACATGACAATCTTGTTTTAATTTTTGTTCATCCTTTAAATTTTCAATAAATTTTGTTGTTGACGAAGAAATGGAAAGGTATCCCTTTCATAATTATGTAATAAATACTTAAATAATTATCATTATATTATTATTATTATTGTGAGAAGAGGTTAGTCAGGGATTCGGTCTTGGTAAATGAAGAATTAATGCTGATTTGTAATCTAAAGGTTTTTTTAATTTTTTGGCAAGGTTTTGGCATAAATTTTAGGCTTTCATTAGAGCAAGTGGAGTGATGAGGAGAGAGACACTCCTGCTCTACGGTAACTATACATTGATATAAATGAAAATTAATGTTTATTAATTTGAATTGTATCTTAAAAAAAAGCGGATGATAAATTATTTATGCAAAGTCCAAGGATTTGATGAGAGGACGAATTCTCATTAAGCATTTATTTTTAAGCTTCTTAGAGAAGTACTAAAATGAATTCCACCTTTCATTCCCAATGTAATCATTGAAGCCTTCAAACTTTGCCTCCCTTCACTTTTAAGTAGTCAAGTTTCATTAAGTCTCAAATATAACAATTAAATTTACATATTTTGAAATTTTCATTTATTAAATTATTCTTATTAACGTTTGAGATAAGTAAAAGCATAAAACGCTGAAATTCGTAAGGCATATATGTTGTGCGCATCATGATTTAAACTATATAATTTTGTCATTTGTGCGAACAAATGTATGGTAATGACATTCTAATGAAAATAGTTTAAAAAAAAAAAAAAAAACGGCAAGATAGCATTACGGAAAGGCCCTCATATTTGTTTAACTTATATGACTTTCTTAAATGTCATTTGATTTTACATATTTTCCATGTATTCTGTATTAGTTTTTAGAATCTTCAATTTTAGATCTAGTTGAGGACCTGATCAAGACTTCATAACCTTCCGCTTCACTTTTTTCCACAATCAACTGCCATTCCATTCTAATCCACTGGCACAGACCTTGTCTTCCAACTCCAACCCCTACAACCCTCCCCGTCAATTCAAACAAAGATGGCTTCGACCTCCTGGGGACATAATCTGTAAATAATTTGAGAGTGGTGTCATTGGTCACTTTCTCTCCTCATGCGATTGTCATTGAATGTTATTTTTATTTCGTTGTTTATTTTTCATTGTAATTAAATTAAAAATATTTTTATATAACAGAATGTAATAAATAAATAAAAGTTAAAAAAAAAAGTAAAGCAACGATTAGCAAAGGAATGTTTGATCTTTTAAATATTTTTTATAACCTTTATTTATGTATTACATTCTGTTAAAAATAAATAAAAACATTTTGTTATTTGATAACAATGTGTAATAGAAAGTAAATAACATTAATGAAAGTCACATGAGGAGAGGGGGTGACCAGTGACACCACTCTCAAATTATTTAAAGACTATGTCCCCAGGAGGTCGCGGGGTCATCTTCGTTTGAGCCGACGGGGAGGGAAGAAGAAGAAGTGGATTAGGATGGAATCGCAGTTTACTGTGGAAAAGGCTGAAGTGGAAATAAATTAGATCCTGATTAAAAGAAATATTAAAATCGTGTTGAAGAGAGGAATTGGATACGTAATAGGGAGCATTTGCGATTATTCGGAGGGTTTCGGATTGAAAGGACTGGATTCTTTGGATGTTGGAAGGCTTGGCGGGACCCCAGATTTCTACTCCGTAAGTCCAGATTGGTCGCAATAAGGTTTTGTAGATAGATATGCTTTTTTGTTTAGGCGATAAACATCTATCATACCTTCTATTATCCGTCTTCATTGGTTTCTGAAACCGAACGGATAATAGAAGGTATGATAGTTCTATATTCATTGGTAGTGAAAATATCCTTTTAGATTATTTACCTGATAAAAATCTAGGTTATTACGCCCTAAGGTTTTGTAGAGCTTTCAATCGTAAGATTGGAGTTCTTATTCATGAGTCTGTATAGAAGTCTTATATTGTCGATTGTGTTTTTAAATATTAAAGAATTTATGATGAACTTTTTTGATTTTAGTTTTTCAGCAATAAATCATGTTTATTTCTACTAAATTTAATGATAAGGCTTAAAAAGTTCGATGAAGTCCCCATCTCATGCCTATAAGGCTCATCTGTTAAAGAAACACCAGTCTTTTGGGAGGCAAAATGTGTCAACTGCGATAGATTTTTCTTATAATCGAATCAAAACATATGTTTTATAATGTTTTCGAGTAGTCATAAAGCTATAAACTATTCATAAGGACAATTAAGTTAAAAAATAATAATAATAAAAAGGGTGCAAAGTAATAATTTGCTGTTTTATCATTAGACATCATTTACAGTAAATAACATAATAATACTTTTACCTATTTATTAGTGATTGAAATCTTTGGAGCAATAGTCACCAACCTCTACAATTTTCTGGTGAAAAAAATTGCTTTCAATCCCATAGTTTTGAATATAACTCTCAAATTACGACAAAAACTAGGAGATCTAAAAATATAGAGTTTACTTTAGGCGATCGCCTTAATATCATAAATCCGGGATCCAAGTCTAAAACGGTTTGCTTGTTTGAGTATTAAAAACTTTCCACACTTAATTTTATCTTTTCAGTATTGATGGTCATCTAATTTTAAAATAGCAACAATTTCAAATAAAATAAAAACATTTATAAAATTTTATCAAATCCGAGCCATTTCATAAATGGTATTTCATGTAAGACATACAGCAATGGAATCTCTCAAACATCAATATATCAAATCGAGCACTTCTGGAGATACAGAGAAATTTAAAGAAAGTATGCTTCGGGGAAAAATGGGCAGAAGTGATTCACCTGAAACCCTAAATTTTAAAACAATGAAAAATTAGTTGCATTTATTGCGAATACTTCTCCCGGCCTGCATTCAGCTCTGAAGAAGCCATCATGTGATGTGCGAAAGCTTGGAAAAAAGTAACTTTTCTACATGGTCAAGCCCGAAAGAATTATTTCTAAATAAACCGTGGAATCCTACTTGAACAAATTATTCTTAATTATCATATAAGCAATATTAATCTTGAAAAAATCGTGTGACTTAAATTGTTCATGATGTATAATTTTACTGAAAATACTCAAAGCATAGATAGAGGCTCATCAGGAATTGGTTAAAAATAAGGTAACTAAAGAACTTAACGAATCAAGATATTTTTTCTAAATTAAATTTAAAAAATGATATATATTCTCCATCCATTAACTTTATTAGTTATGTTATTTAAATAGGGTTTGATTGAGTTGGGCATTATCATAAGCTAAATTGTATAGGATTGTGCTATTTGTGTTGCACACAGTTATTTGTGTGACATTACCCATATAGAGTAATATGAGATTGGAATATATACTTTATGTGTAATGGTATGTGGATTTTTACACATTCGTTAAAACAGTAATATATTAGAGATCATGATGTAAAATTTAATAATTACATGCATGACATGTTGTAACCGAATTATAATTTGTGATTCTGAAAATAAATGTTAAATTCTATTTATTTTCTAAAATTGAATAAATAAATAATACGCCCATTATTTTTGTCAAATAAATCGTTTCTACTCAATTTAATTTTAAATAATTAAAAAGAAAATTTTTTCTATATACGTAGTTTAGAGTAATAGTATAGATATCAGCAACAGTAAAATAGGACTTCTATATACAAGGGTTGCTGCAGATCCAATATCACAATTAGAAAACAAAAGAGAAGTCAAACCCTCCTCTTGGCTCTAACGTTTCTTGAAGGCAGTTGTTTGAAGATGGCAGTGTTCTGCGAAGAAGCTATTAGCAGATGGGCTGCGGTTTTACTGCTCTAAACTTCTTAAAAGTGACAAAAGACGGTGACGAAGAGGCCCAGACTGGTCTTAGAAAATTCACTTATAGAGTAAATTAAATTCCGTGTAGCTCGACAGTCATTTTTCACATGAAAAATGTATAATACATTTTCTAAAGGTGGTACCGATTCAGAAAAGGAGAATACATTTATATATTTAGTAGGTGGTTGGTATCCCGTCGCAACTTATGCTCGAGAAATTAATCAGGGTTTCAGCCAGGATTAAAAACAAATAAATACTTCAAAATTATTGGGTAATTTTTTTATTTTATTATAGACAACATTTCGACCTAACTTTTAAATCATCATCAGGACGATAGTGATGTATGGAGAAATCTCCGAGTGAGGTTTATGCTCACATCTCAAACGAAGATCAATCCAAATATTGTTATCGCCCTGATGATGACTTATAAGTTAGATCGAAACGTTGGCTTTAATAAAATAAAATAATTACCCAAAATTTTGGTTTGTTTATTCATTCTAATCCTGATCAAAACCCTGAAAAATTAATCCATCATATATCTATTGGGGATTATTTTATTTTTNTATATATACGTATATATTGAGTGTCTGTGGTCGTGTATGTGTACCATTACAACTACTACATGAAGCTACCAACTTCCCCCAAAAATTTGCCAATCGGTTTATTATTTTATTACAAACATACATATTACATCAAGGTATATAACTTATATTTATGAGAAAAGATTGTTCGGGAATTTCATCCTGGATTTGAATAAATAAACCTGATTTATATAGAATAGTTTCGGTCTAAATTTCAGGCCTTCTTCAGGACAATGGAGGTGATGGAGGGAGTATGTCTCCTTCTTTAGGGTAACGAAAGCATGACTTTGTATCACTAAATCATTATAAATCATCGGGCTAATATCAGTTGATCAAGCCACCAGCAATTTTGTGCTATTTTATTTGTCAACTTTGTACGAGATTGAAAGACAAAAGTGAAACACACATTAAAAAAATATAGCAAGAAGTGGTATTTCCATGGAGTTCAATGTAATGACGCATTATTGGGCTTATTATTATTAACTGTTGTTTATTTCATTTTTTTTTAAGCGTTAACTTCCCTTTCAACCACTTAGGGTAATGTTGGGAAGGGCTACCTACAGGTTACCACTCCATTCTAAATACCCATGGACAAGATTCCATATATAAATAAAAGATTGCCCTGGGCGGGATTCGAACCCGCAGCGTTAGGATTGCGAGACCCGAACGGATTGAGCTACTCTGGTGCCCCTGGTTTTGTTTTTCGTTTGCATTACTCTGAACCCTTCTTTATAAGAAAATAAACACTAAATTTCAAGGCATAAGAATGCATTGATGTACTGAAAGAAAAGGGATATTTAAAGAAGCACGAGATGGAAAGCTCCCCCATTAGGTCTGTGGAGTGGCGCTGGAGGGCACACCACTTCAGTTAGAGGCTTTCAGAGGAACACAAATAGACCTTAGAAGTAAAGAGTGGAAACCATCTGCTGGAAATGTCCAAGAAGTAGGGGATCTCCAAACCGAGATCACCCTTAGCGAGTAATCGAAACCCTTAGCGTAAACGCCATATCTCCTACCATTGCAGAAATATATAGAGTGATGTATATTAGTCCAAGATCCAATCTCCAAGACGTTACTCTTCCGTAAAACTGCGAAGAAGGGCATTTGGAAAAGCCATGGGAAATCATGAATTGAACAGTGATGTCTGAACAGTTCTCAGGAAGACATCACGGGGTAACGAGAGTCAGGACGTTCTGTCATTTAAAACTACCCTCATTGATATCCGATTTCATACTTATATATTACTTATTTATTTCAGTTAAGAAGCAGATCATAGCAGGAAAAGAATGACACCATCTTTGCAAAGAGAAAAATTTAGTTATGAGGTGTTTTAAATTTTAAATTCCGTATGTGTTTGATATTTTTAATTATTTAAAGTTGCAGTTTTGGTAATAAGCCTGATACTTCAATAAAAATAAAAAGTAAAATAAATGAAGAAGAAGATAACCCTCCAAAAACAAATTAAAATATGTGATCAAGTGCTTAGGAGAAGGCACATGATATTTTAGATAACATTTAGGAAAGCAAATAGAATATTATAAAATGAACCTGAAGATAAGTCTGATGAAAGAAAAAAAATCGAAACGTCGAATAACATTCTAAAAATGGAATAACTAATAGGAAGAAAAAAAGTTTAAATGGCAGAATTATTACATTGATTATTTCTCTTCGGTCAAAAGGAATATGGCACCTTTACACCGAAAGATTTTTCCAAGTCCCACAAAATAAAGGTTTTAGGATTATCAAAAAAAAGTTATATTCTTCTTAATATACTGGCTATAATACATAATACTTGAAAGTAATGCACGCTTTGCAAAATGAGTCAGCATTGTCAGTGTTTCTGCGCCGTTATGAGGCACGCCTCAATTTTAATCAAGGCTATGCGAGAGGGGCTAAGTCCCTGAGTGACAAACTCGGAGGGGGAAGACGGCTTCCTCAGAGCGCGTTTTACCCCCAGATGATAAGTACATTAAGGGTAGATCCCTCACACAAACGAACTTAGAACGATCCGGCGAGAGCTCTTCACTTAAGTGAAATATAGAATGTGAAATATATAGAATGTCCCAAAATTAATGCAACGCAATAGAAAACGCAGTTTTTAGTCTTTTTATTGTTATTTTTTATTTTATTGAAACGTACAGTATGTAGGATAGGGTTATTTTGGGAATAACATATCGGGCAAACGGCTTTGCATGCACATTCGCACGCGTTTGTCCAAGTTTTCTTAATGTGGCTGAATTTTGTTGATGAAGCGTTCAATATCATCATTTAATGTACGGCTGGTTGCGGGCACGTTGACAAAGACTTGTGATTACAAACGACCCCCCAAAAAAGAAATCACATTGTGTAAAAGTAAAATGACACGATTTAGGAGGCTGATACTGATCGCCGAAACGAGATCAAAGAACAAATGTCTCTTGACTATGGTGCCACCTAGGTGAAGCCACGCGGTTTCTGACACTCAATCTGATTCCCTAACCTTAAATTTCATGGTATATGTTTATGAATATTCGTCAACGAAGAAATGTGGTACATTCTACGAAATTAGTACCTATAAAAACTCTCTACATTTTTTAATCGCGTTAAGTATAGTTGTATGATTTTAAGAATCAAAAGATTTTTTTTTATATTAAACTTTTATTTATTTATTACATTCTGTTAAATTATAAAATTTTGTAATTTGATCACCGCAATGAATTAGAAAAACAACAACATTACATTCAATATCAATCACATGAGGAGAGAAGGTAAGGATCTCATAATCAAAAGTAAGGATAGTTTTTACTTATACAAGATACAGTCTTTCATTTGACATCTTTCATCAAAAACTATCCTCCTACGTTTCGAGAGTAGGAACAGTGATCTATGATACCATATTAATATATAGTAATAGAGTGATTATAGCAAGTCACTCGATTTTTTATTGTTTTAAGGTTTTGTTTTTTTTTATAACAAAAATTACAATTTATTTACTGAGTGTGTGTGTTTTAAACTTTGTTTTTTATAAATAAAATTAAAACTGTTAGNACATAATCACTACTTATTACAATCTGTTACAAAATATCTTAAAATTCAATGGAATAATAAATAAATACACACACACACACACACACACACACACACACACACACACACACACACACACACACAAACACACACATATATATATATGTATGCATGTATGTATATATCAACATTTTTCGGAATATTGATTATGCTTTATAATTTTTTCTTAGATTGCCCATCTGTTATTCCGTTTTATTGTAGTCCTGGACGTAAATCACGAGTGGGTATCACTTCTTTTTTCACTTTACGATAACACTCTCCTATTCGATCTTCGATAACACTAAAAAGGTCTTGATGGGTTGGAGAGGGTGTATGTGTGTGTGAGGGTGAATATCTTGGCCGGTGGCCTGAAAAATTTGTTACAACATGGTTTAATAGTTCATATAGATTCATTTAATGAACATAAAGACATTAGTGGTAAGTTCATATGCACAAGAAAAATCATTTTTGAACTAGCATCAC
The DNA here is from genome assembly GCA_000696205.2 of Oncopeltus fasciatus. NCBI lineage: Eukaryota > Metazoa > Arthropoda > Insecta > Hemiptera > Lygaeidae > Oncopeltus > Oncopeltus fasciatus. Next base: position 151,196 of record KZ807533.1, on the reverse strand, counting down.
AGGTGAAAATAATTCTAGTGTTAAATATGTTACTTTATTCAGATTCGATTCAAAACGAAGGAGGATTGGTATTCAGTGTCGTAGTATTTGCGGAGAGCAAAGTCAAACGTAGTAATCTGCCATGAATGAGAATGCTTAAACAATCGGGGCCAGTGTTCAGCCGGGAATCAGACATAGGAATGGCTCCGGCAGTTGGTGGAGAGGCCGAGAAATTGTCGGCCCCCGGCTCGAACTTCAGCAGAACTGGCATACTCCAGCCAAGCCACTGGATCGGAGGACACTAAATTTGCTATTATGTTCCTGGGACTTGGAAGCCGCCAACGGCCCAAGTTCCACCAGCCCTGCTTATGCCGCACACAGCTGACAGAAGTACTCTTACGCGCGTTGGCTATTTTTATCGCAGAGCCTAAAAGCTCTTGAAAATGAATATAGTTTATTAGTTTGTTGAAAATATTTAAAAACCCTTAAGTTATTAGGGGGTGCCGGGTTAGCTCAGAGTATGCATACAGGTCTCGCTATGTTGGCGCAGCAGGTTCAAATCCCGCCTTGGGCAATCTTTTATCGATAAATAAAAGCTTCAATTGAGCCATAGATGTTTAAAATGGGATGGCAACCTTTAGATAGCCACTCCCTTCATGACTCTAAGTCGTTGAAAGGGACATTAAAATTAAAAAAAAATTAATTAAGGCCAACAGTTACCTCTTCTTGTACATTTTACTGAATATTTTTGCACCAAATTTATCAAATTTAGTCATTGTAATATTTTCGAAGATAATTACTTATTATCTGTTCTCTATATCTTGTGGAACTTTTAGTCCAGAAATATACATTTAGAAGAAATTATGTTGCAAATATTAAATAATGATCCAGTTGCTCAGTTTTAAAAGCAAACGTTTGATTTAGGTTAAGTATTTTTTTTCGAATGCATCAGCACGAGCGATGTAACCACTTATTTATTTAGTTGTATAAGTATAACAGTTTTTTACAATTCTCATATGATTATTAATTATAGAGTCAATAAAACTGCGGCTTTTTCTGTATTACACACACACACACACACACACACACACAATCGCGCACAAACAAGCACACAGGCGCATACACACACTCGTGCACGACAAGATACACACTCTGAGTACTATTAGTATAGGCGTTTTTGTTTTTTTTGCTAGAGAGAGTGTATATGTGACATATACACACACACTGAGCACTATTAACATAGTTTTTTTTTAGTTTTTTTTATTTAGAGCAAGTGTTTATGTGTGTTATAGGAGAGTTAGTGCATCCAAAGGTGGCTTATTTTTTTTACTTTTTGATAAGTATCCTTAGAATGATCTAATCTAAGTTATATAAATGAGAGAGAGTGTGTGTGTGTGTATCTGTGTGTATTTCAAAATCATATACCCTAAGTAAACTTTAAATTCCACTCTTGCTCTTTTAATAAGAGTGAGTTACATTGATCTTCAATTGTAAGCTATATCCTAATAAAAAAAAAACTCTTTATACGTAGTTAAATTCATCTAATATAAATTACGTCTTTCATTTTGGTACGATTGAAAGCCATAATGAATGACACTGATTTTCTCTAATCCTTAATAAGAGATGTCAAATTATGGTGATTTCAGAATATATATTTGTATATATGCATATATATATGTATATTGTATGTGAGAGTGATTATATGAGTGTGTCGTTATGTCTTTTGCACCCTTAACNATATATATAGGTTACATATATGATTACATACTTTATCTGCTCCCCACTCCTAACCCACCTCTCGTTTTCGGCTTCTCGTCTCCTTCCAACTCCTCGCGTCCTCCGTGAAATTACTCTCTCCGAGCTGTTACTCACAGGTTACTCTCTTTTTATTTACCATGAACCCTTAAACTTAAAGTACATACTTACAATCAGGTTTGAACAAAAACACTCTTTAAAAAGCGGTTCGTTAAAACTGAACCAATAATTTATATGTATGCATACACTACTGTTTATTATTCTTCAAAATTTTTAAGGGCATAAAATACATTAGTTATCGCTGCCCAGAAGAAAGAAAAATGCAAAAAACATGACTAGACTTCATAAAAAAAAAGAAGAAATTTGACAAGCATGAGATTTTTGGATTAAAAATAAAAAAATAAAATAGGGGTAAAATACTAGCACATATCGTACAACTTTTATCTTTTAGAATAGGAGTTAAATAATGGATTCTTGATTAAACTATATTATCTGTGATATATTAACTTTATAGGTCATATTTAACATTTTATAGCTAATTATATAATATTATGAACTCTCTCTATAGCCGAATAACTTGGCGATGAGTTATATATTTAAAAAGTTTCACAATTATGGTTAACTTTTTAAATAAAAAACAGTCCGCATCATCAAATGTTTTGGAGTAAATACATATAAGAAAATATTTTTTAATCAAATTATGTTATAGTTTTAAAAGGTAACGACTGTTACATAAAAAAAAATCGCTCACAATTTAAATCCTTGATTTTAAAAACTGTGAAAAAAGTTGGTTTAACGAATTATATATTTAACTATTCCTCAATAACAGTATAAATAAAAATGTTAAAATGTCATAAATTAAAAATTAAAATAAAT
>KZ807533.1:99601-110495 GCA_000696205.2 Oncopeltus fasciatus | reverse complement strand
ATATATTGTTATCTCCTTAAATTAATTTACTTAAGATTATATTCATTTTTTTTTAACCTTTAAGCTTTTTCAGTATTTTATTGCTATGTTTCTGTGACAGATCAAATAAATATTTGATAAAATAAAAGTTTAGGCAACAGTGGGATTCGAACCCGCGATTCTTGAACACTGGCCAGACGTGCTGACCTATGTATTACGTGGACCCTAATCTCGCAGCGTCACAAACTTCTCCCAAGGGTGAATACCAGCCTCCTCTCGGTGTGAGAATTAATACGCCACAATAAGCGAAATGAAAGCAGTCACTTTTAAGGACACCCATATTTGCAGTGGCACAACAGGGTACTCTAATAATAATTAAGGATCTTTGTAATAATAACTTGGAATTAATTATTCTTTTAAATATTAATTGGAAATTTTTATTGCCAGGATCCTGAATTATTATTACAGTTCCCTGATCAGGTACCACCAGTGTGGGGCCCTATAAATGTGATTACATTTAGTTCCCTTTCTGCTGGTTTTTGCGTATTAAATCCAATTAGGTAATGTAAACGAGTTTAATAAAATAATAAGAAGTCAGGTGCATAGAATCTGTGTAAAACAAGCTAATTCCTCAATATTGAAGTTGTGTATATTTTATTATTTTAACTATCAATTTAAGGTAAATTCATATGTATGAAAAAAAAATATTACATTGTAAATGCACAGATTCTCCGTCGGACACAAGCATACATTTGTATGTGTGCATGCGAACGAGCATACATACACATACATGGTCGGGTTACGTATACGTTTAGTGTGAAGTCCGATGAGGCAAGTTAGGCCTAAACTGACTAGTATAGGGGGAAGTGGTTGCGTGGTGGGTGGTCAATTGAATCTGACCGCGGACTACTGGCTTAAATTATTCTCCGATTAAACTACATGTACTCTCATCCAGGCTGTGGAAATACTCCACCCCCAGATTAACATATTCATCCCTCTGGAAAGGGAGTACTGATTAATGTGGTACAAAACTTCTCATTCTCCAGCCACCTTCAAGGAGAAATCAATTTTGAATAATTGTCGATTCCATTTTTTCCTTCCTTAGAAATGTCTAATAATACAACATACATTTTCATTGGACCTTGTCATTTATTTTAATATTTTATAATTGATGGCCACGAAGTAGGTCCTACGTTTAAAGATACATGGCATTGGGCAAGCGTGTAATACTTGAGATGGGAGCGCTTGATTTGGCTTTGAAGTAGAATTTATATTTACATCCATAAAACTTAACAACTATCAATTTTTAATGAATTTCAAAATCACCAAGAAATTCATGAAGCTTTTTTTAACCTGTGCTTAATTGAAAACTGCCGGAAAAAAAATTGGCGAAAAATACAGCTATTTATCCACTTACTGAATACTTTAGTAAGTAAACATTTAATGAGTGAGAATAGAATAAAAAAATCTATCTGTCCCAGCCGGGAATTGAACCTGGATCTCCTGCTTGCCGGACCGGTATGCTATCCATTGCACCACCGGGACGAGCTAGATAGCTTATTAAATAAACCATAAGTTATCTAGCTCGTCCCGGTGGTTCAATGGATAGCATACCGGCCCGGCAAGCAGGAGATCCAGGTTCGAGTCCTGGCTGGAACAGATAGATTTTTTTATTCTATTCCCACTCATTAACTGTTTAAAATTTACTTGGGATAATAAAACACAATCAAATAAATATTTATTTAGTAAGCAAAGGATACGCGCATTTGTGTTTGTGTGCGCGAGTGCGACAAATATATGTATCTGTCCGAAAATTCTAAAATAAATAAACCATTTTTCTTCATACTTTAGATTTAAGGTGCATTTTAATTAATGGCCTTAGAAAAAAAAATTGTAATTGAAAATAGACCAATTTTGATAATCATTTTTATTTTTGTTAATTTTAGTGATATGGAAAAAATAACAGAATATAATGGTGTTACATGTATTTTTTTCTGTTTTATGATATGTACAACAATAATTTTAGAAAATAGTAAGAATAAAGAGTTTTGTGCTTCCCTTACCTCTTTCCTTCCAGTAGCTTCAGAGCCAGCTTTGGCATTACTTACTTTTCTTCGTTTTATCCTTTCTTTTCTTTTTTTTTTTTATATAGTAAATTTCCCATTCTTTCCTATCTCTTTACCCTTATCAGGCTAGCTTTTCTTTAGCTTAACAATAGGCACTCCGCTAAAATAATGCGCTTCCGTTTGATATGAAAATGTAGCTGATATCCCCCCACTAGAAGAAGAAAGAAAAGAAAAGAAAATGTTCTGCAACAAATGCAGCCATTGTAGCGGCTCTAACTCGGATTGCGTCACAAATAACAGAGGTCAACCCCTGTAGGATGTAGCAGGAATGTTTGCTGTCGGCATTTAGTGGGAGATGTGTAATTCGCGGGTCATGTCCACTGTTGCAGCAACAAAAGCCTCAAGCTTCCTCGCTCTACTCCCCCCCCCCCCCACCATCCCCTAGCAGACAATGGAGCCCTTAACTTTCCCATCACACTAACTACTACTTCAAAGAAATGAAATAAGCACAAAGTTATTCTAACCCTAAGTCATTAATGTCATATTGTATTAAGAAAATAAAAAAGGGAAACCTTAAAGCTAGGGATTTACTCTGATGTACTTATATACTTTGTGCGTGTTACAGAGCTATATACCCCGTTTCCGTATTCAGTAGCGTGAATAGCAAAAACAGATAATTTCAAATAAAACTCTATTACTTATGTTAAAGTCGCGAAAGAATTACATCATTAGGATTTAAAGAACACCCTCATTATCAGAATATCACACCAATCCATTAATAGAAGAATCTATATTAGTAGAAAAATGGAAACAGATTAAATATATTCAGAAATAACAGACCAATAGGAGTGAATTTTGATGAGCAAATCAAATAATGACACTTGGTAAATAACATTTGAAAATATGATTGACAGTCTGCTACGCGTTTGCTGCAAATCATCCCCCTTTGGATACCTGATATTTAACACTATTGCATAAAAGTTTTAATTTGACAGATTCAGAAATCTATCAATCAGGAAGTATCATTTACTCCTTTGTTCCATAAGATAAGGTAAAACTGATCTCTTGAACTTGCCATCGACTCAGGATGAGTAACATTCCTTCTCTCTCCAACGAAAACACACAAAATAATAAATAGGACCGAAATAAAAGAACATAAATAGTCCTGTCCCAGCCAGGACTCGGCTGGATAGTTAGATTTTTTATTCTGTTCCCTTGCACTAAAAATTGTTAAAATTTACGTGGGATTAAATATCACCAAAAAAATAATATTTATGAACATAAATAGTATTTAAATTTACCACTGATTGGAATTGTTGCCTCACTTCAATAACAGGGTACGTACGTATGTGACTTATATGTGCAAAAGGTTACAGTAGATGGAGAGCTAGATGTTTTTGTAATGAGAAAAAAAATTGAAAACATTTTATAAAAATAGAGAGTGACAAATTTATTTCTTTTGACGATTAAAACTTTTATGTGAGAATGGTCGGGGTTTCGGNTGTGTGTATATATATATATATATATCCTTCAAGACTGAAGAAGCATGTTATGAGAGGACCAGACCTGCACAGAAAGGTGCTAATTGAAGAAGGCCACCATCCTTATTTCAGAAGAAGTTATGTTTACCCAAAATTATCTAGGCCTGGCAAGCCCCTTCCATGAACCCATTTTAACCACAGATTTACCGTCACTGTTTCTCCACTCTCCATAAATTTTGCCACTCTAGCCATCTCCTGCCTTGTAAAATCCGTAGTCTCCTTGTTTCCTCAGTCATATTCCCCCATTTTGACAATGGTTGTGCTGTTTATGGGGACCTTACCAGAGTACTAGAGGATAGGCTTAAGCTTCTGTTAAACAGTTTCATCTGGTTTGTCTTTGGTTCTCCGAGGAATGCCCATGTTACAGAGCTATACTCCAAGTTGAAATGGTTATACCCATCTTTCCGTAGGCAAAATTTCCTTGGTTCTCTCCTCTATCAAGTCATATTTACCCATTCCTCTCCCTATCTCTATGATCTTTTAACTTTCAAATATTCTCTACTTTCAAACAATTAATGAGAGGAAATAGAATATAAAAAACTATCTGTCCCAGCCAGGAATCGAACCTGGATCTCCTGCTATACGGGCCGGTGTACTTTCCAGTTATACTACCAGGATGTGTTAGTTGTCTTATTCAATTCCCTCTACACTAGCAAGAGTCTAACCCACGAGAAAGGCGAGAACTTCGTCTTGTACTCTAGGGAGCTGACATTGTCATACATTTTGTCGACTCTCGTCATTTACTTTATTTAATTTTTTCTTTATAAATATTTAATTTGGTTGTAGTGTTTTATCCCAGGTAAATTTCAAACAATTAATGAGAGGGAATAGAATATAAAATTTTTTTTATATAACTCAATGTTTTCTCCCTTCTTCCCTCTTCTCTTCCTTCCCTCATGTGGGCCCATCTATCTCGGCCCCTGCAATATGCCCTGATGTTGACTAATGTCCCCGCTCGGACCTATCCAAGTCTGGAGCCATAGTCATCCTCTTGGATGGTTTTGACTCCAAGATACTCCTAGGTCCTTGGTCCTATCCAATGCCGCAACATGGCCAAAACACCTATGCTGCCCTTTCTAAAGAGTGTTTTTCAAGGGTGAGACATTAAACTCCTCACTTATCCTTTCATTATTAGCACGTTACTTTCTTGTTTTCTAGCTACTTGCCTAAGATATTTCATTTCGGTTGCCGTGAATCTCTTCTTTAGTCTGTCCTTGATTATATCCGCTCTAAACCTATTTTTTTCCAAAAATATAAATGCAGATTTGAAGGAATATTTGGATACTTTTATTGATTCTATTTGAAATCAAACTATCAATAGTACCAAACATACTCACTACTGTATCCAAATATGAGTTCTTCTATAGCCCCTAGAGTTTCCAACACACATTATGTATTGCTTCTTCCAGTCTGCCTAGATGAAGTACCTTTTCCTTGTTAGCATTTATTGTCATTCATTTTTTTCTCAAGTTCGACTTGCCGCTCTGTAATTGTCTCTTGCAATTAGAACCATACTATATATATTTCGATATAACGCAAATTTAGAAAAGGTATGGTAAGAAATTCATCAGAAACTACTAATTCTTGTTCTTCCTTCTTGAAAAATGCGGCACTGAAGTGTTAATAGTGCTAGTTTTCTCGGAGAAAACCTTCTGCTCCTTTATTTTCCTAGGCAACTACTATCAACAAGTGTAGTGAAAAATTTCGTCTACTAGAATTTTCGTTTACTGCCGTGTGATTAAAATAACATGGTTGCTTGCCATTCTGCAATTGATGCTCAGACGAGAGTAATTTTAAAAAAAATATTAATTATTTGATAATAACTATAAAGGACTTATTTTAATGTATCAAGCAAAAATATTTTAAAAAGAACTGGTACTGAATATAAGTTTCAGACTAGTCCTTATAATATTTTACTGGGGCAATTTTCTGCAAAATCATCAATGCTAAGAAAAAGCAGGAAGACAGTCAAAATAATAAATCAGTATTCTTTTTAATTCCTTACGTATTTGATAATATAAATATATTGAGCGTTTTTTTATAATAATACCCAAGGTGAAAAAGAGCTAAAAAATAAATTTAGTTATTGGATAGATTTATATTTTAAAATTATCGATTTAAATGAGGAATCACAATGATACGATAAAAACTAGAAGAAAAGATTTAGTTTTCTATACGTTCGTCAAAGGAAGAAAAGCCTAAAGTCTATTGGTGGGCCGTTTCCGAGTTATCGTATCTTTAACATATTAATTCTTTATTAAGCCCGATCTATTAAAACTCAATTGGATAACTCAGAGGAACAGGCGTAAATTACATTTCAAATCTCATGAATATTGGTATAGTAAATTCCGGTTTACAATTTTTATAATTATAATACAGCATGTTAACTATGAATGAACTAAAGTAGTAAACACATGTTTGTTGCTTAGACACTCGTAATCCTCAACACAAAAATAAACGTCGAAGAAGTGGCGTAAATTGTTACTGAAGATGATATGTAAAACTCAATGTTTTTTTTTTGTTTTTTTTTTTAATATTAGCTGCGAGAAAATATTAAAAACTTTTAATTATTGACTTAACCTTATTAGAATCCATTGATAGACTCTTAAAAAACTAGGCATATTTTGGTAACAAATAATACCTAAATCACAATAATATACAATTTTATTAATTAATTATTTCTTTACAAGCAAAGTGGACAGATGATTGTTACATTTGTCTTTTGGCTTTTTGTCTTAAAAGTAAAACATCAAATTTTAGCTGGAGAGTTGATAATTTAGTAAGTTTAAATTCAGGTCAATTCCAAGTAAGAAAACATAAATCTATTTAAATTGGGAAAATATAAATATACTTTTTAAGTGCGAATTTATATTTTTGCAAAATGATATTCGCAACAGAAATAATTTTTTTTCTCCAAAAAATAAATCTAAACGTTGTAAACATAATGTTATACGATGCGAATAAAAATTTTGTTGGTGATGTTAATTTGTAGGATAAACCCCTACCCATTTTAACCCTTAATGCTCTTTTTTATGTAGCTTATAAATTTTGATTGCATTATATTCTTGTACAACAGAGATCGGTTCAGGGGTGAGTATACTGTTTCAATTACACGCCCTTTCGTGAGTTAAGGAGACTAAGAACTGGTTTACTAATTAGCTTCCTTTCAACCAATCAGAAACATGCTAGGTTCATGACAAAGCGGGGGTTTACAACAAACCCGATTCACTCTCCTATTTCAAGGGGTTGTATGTAGGACGATTATCCAATCTCCTTTTGTAATGGTCTTGTTTTCTATGAGTTTCTATTTTGTCGCTAGAAGTATACTGTTAGCAAAACAAGTTATACTTAAGATAGTTTGTTTGAAAAAAAAAATGATAAGAAATGTCACAGTACATGGAGAGCATTTGACCGTAGAAATTATTTGCAGAGAATATTGTTAGTGTTCGGCCAAGATTCATCCAAATATATATATATANTAATTAATGAAAGTTTTTTTTCAGGTACAGTCAGAAAGATAATCGTTTTTATTTGTCACGTGAGTAGATTATTACTAATTTTACATAATAAACTGACTACTGACCACAACATTGGGATTTAATCATTCAAAAAACTATTCTTACGAATTTTATTCAACAGTTATAAATTAATAACAAGTTTCAGCTGGAGGCGGCTATTTACTGTGTCCAGACGTTTCCAGGACACAGTGTCCTTCTCGCTTGGGAGACATTCATTATATATTTTTTTAATCTGCTTATTATAAGCTTTCATGTAGGACGTGTTGCTACCTTGAACAAATGGCAGTTATTGACATTTTGTCCAGGTGGCACGACGTCCCTTCTCGCCGTCATGATAGCCCTGAAGATGGCTTACAATGTCAGCCGAAACTTCGGTGGATAATAAAAAACATTTTAAAATTTTTTTTTTTTTTGGACCAACCTTGACATCTGTCAACAAAACAGCAAAAATCACCAAAGCATAGAAAAATAAAAAAACTAGGCATAATTAGTAAAAATAAGCAGTAAAGGAATTAGCTTTAACCAAGTCAGATATTTGGAGATATTAAGTGGAATTAATACTACTAAATTTCCCATAATTTGACCTGTTATAATTATAATTATTAAGCCCAGTAAATGGCAGCGAAAAGAGAAGGTAATGTCGCTGAGGCTGGCTCTAGGCCGACCTATAGGGTATGAGTGAGGGGTGCACTAACATCATAATTAAATTTCATCATTATCTAAATTTAAAAAATAAAATAAAATAGAGAAATGTCAGTAAAACCAATTTTATATGTGTTATAATTGCTATTTTTATTTAAAACACCTATAATTACAAAGATACTCAGAATTATTCAATTTATTTTCCCTCTCAAATCAACGCCCTTCTCAACTGAAAACGAATCTGTTTTAAAAACTTGTAAGACTTGAAATTACATCTTCACAATCTTCAAAATTACATTAAAAATATTCTTCCTTCGTAGGAAATGTTTTTATTAAAATTTGTAGCGTACATATTAATATATTTTTCTAAACATTTTAATTCTCGCATAAATATTAGAAAAATTTTAATTCACTATTATGATGTTCTAAAATTTTGTTATTTATGGATAAAATAATGATTTTGAAATTTGACGTCTACGAACTCAATTTGTGGAAAGACGCAACTTTATTTGCCATTTTACATTTCATTTGCATACTCAGAAAAACATTTAAAAAAATTATCCATTGTTTTAATGCAATAAACCATTTTGATATCCTATTTACTCGTAACCAAACGGCAGAATGTACACATTACATAATTAAAATGCAAACAAACTCGCAATAGTACACGAAATCAATTTACTTTTACCTGGGAATATTCTCCGAAATCTCTGGTCTTTCTCAGGTTTGCATTTGTAATGGTATATAATGCATTTTTTATTCGTCGAAAAAGGCAAATAAAGTTAATTAATAAATGATGTTAATTTACTGATTGGAAATTCGATCTAACAATTAATTATTACCTAATAGCTTCAGATAATTAACATTTGCATGTTTAATTACCTTTTTAAAATTAAAATTAGGTTTAATTTCTATTTTAAATTAGCCTAATTCCCAGAAACTGCTATATCATGAATTTTTCTCGTTCACCAATAATTGGTAAATCTTTATAATTAGTTTTCTGTCGTTTCAATACCTATAATTCTCCATTTCTTGAAATACATTTTTGAAAATATTTCTTTTAAACTATTGTATGACTGTCTGCCGCTTTGTAATAACAAAGTCAATTTTATTCTCATTTCTGAGAAGGACTAATTTAAAATTTAAAAAAATTAAAAAAGCCCAACTTCAAAACTCTTCGGATTTTTTATTAAATATAACTATTCACAATTTTGAAAATATGAATTTGAAGAAATAATCTAGACTATCCGTCATGATATTGCTGAGTAATGAAACGACTACTCCCATTTTTCATTAGAAGTGTATATAAATTAATTTATAAATATTTTGTTTGGTTGTGGTTTTTTTATCCCACGTAAATTTTATACAATTAATGAGAGGGATTAACAATTAATCTTCCCTCTCATTAATTGTTTAAAAATGTATTAAGTTTCTGCTGATCATTCATGGGAGAAACAAGAGTATGTTCCTTTGAAAATTAATAATGGACACATATACACACTTATTTATTTATTTGTCTGCTCGCTTTTGAATGTTTGTCCAGAGATTTAAGCTCTTTGTTTAGGCGGAATTAGAAAATGTTTTCAAATTTTCCAATAATCACATTCTTAAGCTACTCTTTGACTTAATAGCTTAAAAGATCTATTTTGTCTACTAGACAATATTTTGATTTTTGAATGTTATCTTGGTAAATATTTTTGAAAAAACTACCCAATACACTCTACAATTATGAACTTGTGTATTATTAATTATAAACTAATTTTCAAACCTGGAACTAGTCTTCAATGAGTGAATGACCTTGGGTAGACTGTTATATTAAGTTTGTTTTTGTAATTTGTGCATATTTATAACTTATTGATTGTAAATGTAAACAATAATAATAATTGAGGTCCTTGTATGATAACTTGTAATTATTATTTTGAAGATAAAAGTTGAGTCCTCGTCGGGGTTCGAACCCGCTTTTTCCTATCTCCTAGCCAGATGAGATAACCTTTACGTTGTCTTAAAACTGCCGTGTCAGTAACTTCCTACTGGAGGTCACCTAGTCTCCCAGGTGTGCGAAGTAATTCGCCACAACCGACTGAAGACAGTCCGAAAGCTGTCAATTCAATAAAGGCCGAAGGTATCATACAAGAAAACTTAATAATAATTGAAATCCTTGAGATATAATTTATATTTATTATTTTAATCAAAAAAGAAATTCAGGTTAACGGTCAGAAAAAAGCGGGTTCGAGTCCCGCTGTCACCTNGGAGGGGTCGTCGCTGCTGGGGGTGGGGGTGGAAAGACACTTGCTCGCTCCCCCCTCCCTCGAAATCCATGTGAGGAGTGCTATCTATTGGACGAGGCTTTGGAGGAGACAGCAGTGGCTGGAGGCGGCTATTTACTGTGTCCAGACGTTTCCAGGACACAGTGTCCTTCTCGCTTGGGAGACATTCATTTTCTCCACTGTTGGGAAGACTACATCCCAATGGCTGCTTTTATCAGGAAAGCAAACACACAGTAAACTACAAATGTTAGAAAACATTAGAGTTTATCATGGAATCTTCTCTTATCTCTAGCTGCAACATACAGTACGTTCGTATATATATGTGTATATATATATATATATATATATATATATATAGAGAGAGAGAGAGAGAGAGAGAGAGAGAGAGAGCCCACCCTTCAAGATATATTAAAAATATTAAAACCCTCTTAAATCTACCAAAAAAAAGGTACCTGGCCTAACAAAAGCAGATGCTTAGTATTCCTAATTATAAAAACTGGCAACACATTATACAGTGACAACACCCGCTTAACATATAAGATCCAATCCTCATCAGTATGCACATTCAAAAAATGTGTGCAAAAATATTGCATAAAACAGAAATATTTTCTGTTCTGCTTTTTACATAGGATAATGTACTAGTCTCATAAATCTCTGACTTAATAACCTCAGAGCATCCTGTTGAAAACCAAAGGATAGCATAGCAAGGCATGCTCCTTTGAGCCCTTACCGCAATCCCTGTCTCTCTTTACTCCTCACTCACGAAGGGCGAGAAGTCTCCACAAAATTTTTATACTTATTGTACTACACTCTTTCGTTCTCCTTTTTTTATTTATTAAATTCAACAGCTACGAGTGCTTCGTTTTGTATATATATATATA
>KZ807533.1:66939-80915 GCA_000696205.2 Oncopeltus fasciatus | reverse complement strand
CAGGAGATCCAGTTTCGGGGGTTTCTTGTAAAGTTTTAGGTTTTTAGGACAATGAAAACTAATGGTCCCCTCCTGAGAGCTGTCATCAATCCTGTCTATCCGGTAAGATTTTGTGAAAGAAGATTCTATACTGTTAAACACACTGGTGTATAACAAAGGGATGCAGATGTAATACTTTTTTTATATAAACTATATGTACATATTACTTTAAATAAATAAAAACATTTTTATATATTGTAAAATAAATATGTGTAAAAACATATTTATTTATTGTAATAAAAACATTACAATGAATAGTAAAAAAAAATTACATTAATGAAAGTAACATGAGGAGAGAAGGTGACCGTGACACCACTCTCAAATTCTATTCTCTATGTCACCAGGAGGTCGCGGGTCTTCGTTTGAGTCGACGGAAAGGGTTGTAGGGGTTGGTGTTGGAAGACAAGGTCTGTGCTAGTGGATTAGGATGGAATGGCAGTTTACTGTGGAAAAGGCTGAAGCGGGAAGAAATTAAATCCTCTGTAATACTTAAGTAATTCATTTTCAAGTGACATCTAGTATTTGAAGGATTGGCGCTCTCTGCTTGAAAACCTCTGGCAGAACTCCATATTTAACTTCTGGCCGACTGCACCAAGCACATATAGACGATATATACCGCCGAGGTATACATATGTTTTTTCTAGGCATTCCATTTTCAGGTGACTCCCAGTTTTAGAAGGATCGTCGCCATTTGATTCAGTTCCTCTGATTTCGTAGAGCAGAGCAGTAATATCTCTTCCAGTTTACTACTGACAATAAGTACTTTGTCTGTGGAATAAAAATGTCTGTTAAGTGAGAATTTCACCACTGAAACTAAGTGCAGTTATTTTTTTCTCTCGCTCCCTAAAATGATGGTACCTAGTAATCCTTTCATTTTTTTTTTAAATATCCAAGGGAAATTCATCCTACCTCTATACTTCCCCTCATCTTAGCTGCTACTAAATCTTTCAAGGTGTGAGGAGTCGAATTAATAAAGGTCGCTGATCACCTTTCAAACGCCTCTGCTTGTATTATTTCATATAGTTACAAATTCATCCCTCTGAAAAATTACTCTTGTGTTAGTAATTTTTCTAGTAGACCGACACGGATTTAAAAGGTAATTTTGCAATTTTTATAATAAAAAGAATTTCGGAAAAATACAAAAGGAATATTATTATTACGAGTACTATTCCTATTCGTTTCCTCACATTTTTTTCTAAAATTTGAGAGACAAACAATTTTCTTTTAAACAACTGAATTCTTTCTTCAGCATTCATGAAATTGTTTTTAGTGGATTTACCAGAACATTTTCAACAAATTTTCTACTATTTAGTAATTTATTATAGAAATTAAATATATANGCATACTTTTGATAATAATGTTTATTCACTATTTATTAAAATAAAATAAAACAGTATAAATAACGAATGAGAATTATGGAAGGAACAATTTCAAATTTCAAAAAATACATATTTTTCAGCGTTTCTGGACTATTTATTAAAATGATATATCTATTAGAATAATTAAACTAAGATGAAATTATTTAACTCTGGATATTATATAATAATAAGACTAGCTCATAACTTGAAGTTTCCATTAAAAAAAAAGAAAGTCGACCCTGCCAGGATTCGAACCTGGAATCTTCTGATCCGTAGTCAGACGCGTTATCCATTGCGCCACAGGGCCCTTGACTTAACCCTTCTCTTTTCTTTATTATAACTACTAGAATATACACCATAGAGAGAGAGGTGACTCAAAATATAATTTATTACGTTAATTACAATACTCAAAATAACTTAACTATTGATAAATAAGTTTTCCAACATCTTCTTAGAAAGAAGGATGGGCGTAGAGACAAGCAGGATGTTATCACGCTGATTGCCACAATTTTCTCTCTGGCATGAAATGAAAATTTGATTTAATCACATTAAATTATTATAAATTCTAATTTTAGTGCATAGTCATCATTACAAAGCATAAAAAATGTTGTTTTTTATTTATTTTTTTATGCCTTGAAAATTATTTCGTAGATCAGAAATCTCTTTTCGGAAGCCAACTATGAGTACACTCCAATACGCACAGACACACGTCGTTTGTCATAGATACGCGTTAATAGTCGTCAGTAGTATATAATAAATTCTGGAGTGCATCACATTTACTCTTTCTTCAGTTTGTTTTTTATAATTATTGGTTTAATAATATTCCGAAGAACCCGATATGCAAGCCAGCTTCGATTTTTTGTTTATTTTCCAGAAGCTATCTATCAATATTAACACTGAAATAATAATAATAAAAAGTTAATTAATACAAGCTTCAAGCTGGCCGGGGAGTAATGAAGATGGCTGTTCAATCTTCCTGTTAAATGCTTTAAAATCCTTTCAGAAATGCATTCATAAATTATTTTATTTTACTTTTTTATGTATTATATTTCTCCTATTATATTGTTTCATAAAAAAAATACATAAAGAACATAATAAATATGTTCACGTAGGCTTCCACGGTCCTCAGACATATTTACCAACACTTCTTCCGGGTTCAACCGTGTCTTAGAGTGCGAAAGCTGGGCACCTAAAAACTCAAAGACACGGTTGAAACCGGAAGAAGTATTGGTGAACATAATAAAGATTTTTAAATTTTACTTCCTCCTTAAAGTTCTCATAGAAATTATAAACCTATCAAATTGCTTCCTGAGGTAGGGCTTTTTGAAGAATTTCACAAATCGTGTTAAGTGGTCAAGTTTCACTTCCTTGAATAAAAACAGGTAAAATAATTAGTCCTCAATGGTTACTCAATTCTTCAAAAACTAATTTTACCAAAGAACGTTAAAAATTACAAAACTATTATTATTTTTAAAAAATGAAATTGTATTTCTACATCCCTGAAGATGGCTTACAATGTAAGCCGAAACGTTGGCAGATAATCCTTCATTTAAAAAAATACATTTTTTTTAATTTGTGTTTTTTTGGATCTTCCTCGACCGAACCCCAACTAAAATCATCTTAGAGTATTATTATTTTTATTTATTTATTTTTGTAGTGAGCTTGGACTGCCATTGGTGATTACCGCTTACCATTACCTTTAGTTACTTTAAAAATAATTTATTCTTGGGGCAGTTCATTTTAAGTAGCGAAGATGTTTTTCATGGAAACATTTTTGCATTTAAATATGTATGTTAAAAAAAAAATAAATAAATAAAAAACTACATCACAATATTAGAGGCAAAATTCATGCCGAAGGGAAGAAGTCAGTCTCCAGTGGAAGTTAAGGTCGTATTATTAAAGGGTAGCAAACTCGGCCTAACATGTCAGGCCCAACTCGTCGGGGAAAACGTGTCAGACCCTTATGTCCGGGCCGAAAATGGAGCGAATCATCAGACCGCCGACATCCCTGTTCTCTTCCCCCACAATACATAACGTGTTAAGGGCGAATTTAAGGACACCATTTACGTCTGCCAGGGCGTCCGTACTCCTGGCTCTACAGGAGTGCGATCACGGAAGCCGAAAAACCTGTTCTGTTATCATGAAGCTGAAGAGGGTGGCGGTAAATGTGGGACACAGGAGGCAATAACAATTGCAAAGGGAGTTCATGCATGTGAGCTATGAACATGTGTTCCAGGTGACACGACGCCCTTTCTCGCCTTTATGATAGTCCTGAAGGTGGCTTGCAAAGTATGCCGAAATGTCGGCAGATAATTTTAAAAAAAAGTTTTGGAAATTGTAATTTTTGGATTAATTTTGACCAAACTCCGATCTACTAAAAATCTCTACTCTTCATTTGAAATTTTTCTTTCTGTGTGTTCACTACACTCTTCCTTCCTCCTGTTCTTATTAATTGTATAAATCACTGCCAAAAGTTTTTCATTTTCTGTATATATATATATCTGTGTGTGTGTTTGTGAACTTGACAACTGACAAAAAGCAGATCTAAAAAACAGCAAAAAATAAGCTAATGCCCAACACTACATTGTATGACAACCTTGGCCACATGAAGTTCCCTTGAAATAAATTGAGAAATGTTTATACCAAATTAATTTTAAATTATCAATTTCACTAAATCATTTGTTAAATTATTAATAGATTTTTAAACAATTCTAATCACATAAAAAATACATTTTTCAAGTCTTAACCCTCCTCTAAAATCTAAATTTTAGATTTAACATCTAAGATTTAACAAGTAATAAGATAAAAAATCTTTATAAAATATTAAAAAAATTGTCTTTCGAAAGCAGCAAAGTACTATATTCCAAAAAATCTTGGGAGTAGATATCGTCTCTCTCTCAATCTCTGCTTTCATGTACTATTGAAATATAATTTATTTTTCACATTTTCTCAAGGCTTTTAAAAGCAACACTTGCTTTTTCAGAAGACTTCAATATACCTAATCATATCAAAACACTTTCAGAAACTCATTTTACTTATTTATTTTTAGAATTGATCCATTTGCACTGTACACTAAATCATAGTATATTCTTAATAACATCAATAAAATGTAAAAATACTGATGAAGTAATAAATTATTTTCTATTTAAATAAAAAAGAAGGGTTTTGTGTAAAGTTATTCTACTTTGTTTTGGTACGATGACATATATCAAAGTAATACTCTGGAAAAAAAAAAAATTTCTTGGAATATAAGAAGAAAATATTTTTTAAAAAAATTAAAAATAAAACATAGTTATGTAACATAGTTATAAAATAAGAGTTGAGTTTTAAAAACATTATTGGTAGTTTACTGCTAATTATTATTTAAAAAATTAATATTATACAAATTTCCACCTATGTCATAAATTTGAATTTGAATGCAGATCCAAAGATTTGTTTTATATTACTAATGGGGTTTTTTTATATACCTGGAAGGATTTTACAATTCGGCTTTGCCTGAAGGCCCCTTGCTCGGATAACTNATGTACAATATAAATTAGTATAAAAAAAAATTTAACAAAAATAAAAATTAAATTAGCATGTATTTCGCTTGATGGAGAAGCTGAGTGCTGAGCCGGCAGTCCTCGCTTGGGCTGGGTCGGACGTCCTCGCTGCCTTTGAGTTGAGGGATTCCACTGGCGTTGGGTCGTGGGAACTCGCTGGCGTTGGGCTGAAGGCTCACGTAGCGTTCGTTTTCTCAGCTGCTGGTATGCATCGCAGCCTTTATAGCTAGGAGGGTGACTCTTGGAGCAGAGAGCACAGGTAGCTGGAGTGTCCCTGGTCTTCTGGCAGTCTCGGCTCTCATGATTTTCCCCGCATTTGACAAAGCGAGGGAGGTGGTTACAGTTACTCATTGAGTGACCATACTGTTGGCATCTGTGGCACTGAATTATGTCACGGCGAGGGTGAGGCTTCTCCACCACTACTTTTGTGTGGAATCGATCTGTGAGGTCGTATATAGAGTTAACGTTAGTAGCTCTCTCTAGATCAACAAAAATTAGCGGAAGTTCACTTTAGAAATTCCCTCAGTTCCTCACCGGGTGCCAAGGACATTCAGTACACTATTTGGAATGATCCCGCGCTCTAAGAGTTTTTCTGCTATTGTCTCAGTGGGTGTACCATAGTGTGGTGAAGATATCGAATAACAACTCTAAGTACTCGATCTTCTTGGAGATGGTACGAGTGATATTCGGCTTTTGTGACTTTTAAATATTTTATTATATCGCGTTACGGGTAAGGAGTGTTAGAGTTTATATTTGTGTCGGAATGTCTGCTTATACATTTGTAATTTTTCGTGCTAACTATTCGGTTGAGTTGTGTGCACATCAGTTGAAAATTTTGAATGTTTTTGACGAATATCGGTGGGGGCTTGGGAATTTCAGGGGCGATCATTGTTTCGATTCTGTTTTCCTCTGTGATGAGAGAGCTGAATGGGTTTGGCGTGAATAACGGCGATTCTGTGAAGGCCGGGGCGTTGTTGTCCAGTACCATCTGGTCGCTGGGGCCTGCAAGAATCGTCACCAGTGTGCTGGTGGACGAGCCCTGATGACTGCCTAGTAGAAGGTCTCTGAAGTCTGGGTGGTGGAGAATTCAGCGGTGAGGGCTTCTCTCCAGCTGAGCGAGTTCTCTTATTGCGGCCTTTATTCGATCCCATAATTTGGTGATCAAAATAGCCGTGCATGTATAAAGAAAGAGAGAGGAAAGAAAAAACACTGTCAAAATACTCAGTAATGAGGAGCGCACAATGGAGCTGTTTCTACAATGGCTGATTAGTGCCAAATTTTTTCCAAGCTATCATACATCCTGTATGGCATCTTCATGACTGGGTGGAGTTTGTGGATTTATACTCGTCAAAGAACAGCTTTTTATCACGATCAAACCCGGAAAAAGAATCTATGAATATAACTAATTAACATTTTATTTGCTGAGAATCAATGATTTTTATTATACTATTTATTAGGATTAGGATTAGGATCAGGTTATAGAGCGATCAACATCATGTTTATAATATTTATTATGATCTATAATGATAATTAATATCTTATTGTTTTCTCGCAATTTGAGAGAGAACATTGAATTTCTCCACATCCCTATGTCTAAACTGATCATTTCAAAAGCGATGAAAGGTTGTTCTAAGGTGGGCTAAAACGCAGGTACGAAATTAACTCGTTTTAGGTGGATAGAAAGTTTAACACCAGCGAGATAAGACTTCATAGCGAACTTTAAGGTTAGTTCAATGCGGTCTGGCCTGCCAAGTTAGAGCCCTTTCACACAACCTTTGAATACATTCTAAACTCACCCTTCAATTTGTCCATCTTATAACTAGAATATATTGTACTCATCTATTCAGCTTACAAAAATCATTAAACGGAATCCCTTAAAGTTATTTTTTCAAATATTTATTTATTTTTCTTTAGTAAAGTTTAGTCAACAAATATACTGTTTGTATTTGTAAAAACAAAACCCGAATAAAAAACACTAAAATTATTCCACAATAGTTTATTGACTCATATAAGCAAAATCAATTTTGTTATGGGTTTTCTGATTATAATATTCTTTATAAAATTACAAAAATTAAACAAATTCATCAATGCTAAATGAATTGCTTTTTATGTTACTAATAACACAAAATACTAAACTCGCAACACATTAAATAAAATCTACTCTTACGCAGATACCCTCATGGGTTCACATAAAGGATCCAAAAACTAAATTCCATATAGGGTTCTATCACACAAATAAAAAAAAATACTATTCTCAACTAGATTTGCTCTATAACACACAATACTCGCCATTATAGGACCAAAATCAAAATTGAATAAAGGACTCAAAGAGATTATATTCACATTTACACAACTACAATACATTATTTAATTTTCTACTATTTTTACTAGCAATCTCTTATTTACGATAGTAAAATCAATCGTTTGCAAACTTCTCCTGTGAAGAAATTGGTCAAGGTTGATCTATTTGTGCCGGTAGGCCTGATCGGTGGGTGTTTGTAGAGGGTTGGGTGGGGTGGGGGGCGACTTGACCGTCTTTACCAACTTGTCAGGTAGGACAAACGGGTCGACCCATGTGTAGGTCCTTTAATGCTGCTTGTACACCAATCCAGAGAGGTGAGTGGGGATCTAAATCTTCTGTTCTTATATGTTCTTATTTAGTTACTGATTTTAGTTGTGCTATTTAATCCTAAGTTAATTTTATACAAGAAATGCTAGGCAATAGAATTTAAAAAAATCTTACTACCTCAGCTGGGACTCGAACCAGGGTATCCTGCTAGCCCGGCTATTTCTTGGATCTTTATTAAAAATTTTCTATATTAGCGTTACTAATATTATTTTAAAGACTTATTTAAAATAAAGATTATTTAGAAAAAAAAATTATTTAAACACAACAAATATTTTATAATTAACTATTGTATTAAACCTTACATACTATATTATATATACGATAAATGTTTTGTTCTTTGAAGATTTATTTGATAAAATCGTTGATCCCAATAAAATTATTTTTAATTGCTAAATGCTTAATTAAGATGTTCAGGAAGGCTTCCACGGTCCCCAGTTATAATTTTTATTTTTANAAATACTTCAAAAAATATACTCCCTTACAAAAATTAATATTTTAAAATAATAATAATATGGTTAATAAACTGCAATGAAAAATATAATATAATTTTTAACTTAATAAGTTGCAAAAGCCTATAGAAGAGTGACTCAGTAAGGCCGAACTTCTCTCTAAAAGGTCAGACGACTCCTGGAAGGGTCAACTCTATTTTAGATTATATTTGTATCAAGTCACAATATGAGTCAATAACTTACTTCAGTGAGCATTTGATACAAGTCTGGGACCACCGAATAAATATGCCAATAGAGTTTCTAGCTGAGACTGAGTTAAAATAATGTGGAGGACAGATTTGAGACATACATTACCGCTTGTTTACATTTTGTGCGAATGAAAAATAATACAATTACAGTAACACAAGCGACACGAAAATTAACCTATTAAATTACAAATCAACCATTTAGATTTTTTATATTTTCTGACGAAGCGGAGATAATTTATTCTACAAATCAGCTTATTTAGAGATAGGAACTATGCAGAACAAGAATTTAGCAACAGAAATGAATTCGAGTACTATTTCAAACCTAATAGGAATTGCAAATTTAAACAATGAACCAGAAAAGGAAATGTTAGCCATTTTATAAATTAGAAAATGAATGCCCGAAACTGAAACAAAAATTGAAAAGCAAAATAATAAAAAGAAGGGATGGAAGTCTGGAAGCACTAAAAAGGAATGAACCATCTCCACTTAAGACACTCCCTTACCTTAAACACCCCCCAGTGGAATTCACAATAAAAGAAAATTCGTGTTTCGAGTCATGGCTAACGATTATATTCCTGTAAGGGGATGAGGTGCTTCTTGTCTTCGCTGTTTATTAAACAGGGTCGGTCTGGAAATTGTAATGGCCCCGGGAGTGGAACCATTTAATTTTGAGGATGCCTCTTGTGATAATTGTTGTAGCCCTGAAGTCGAGGGTACCTGACGCAAGGGGCTGGAGGACGGCTCTTCAGGGGGACTTCCTCAGCAGTCGAGCACTGAGGTCGTTAGCGAACGATGAGAGGATGTGCAAATGGAAATTTGTTAGGAACCAAGGAAGGTACACTCCTAAGAGCTTTAGGACGCAAAAGAAGCCTTATGCACCAATAACTAACAATGTCATGGAGCTGAAGGCTTTTAAAACATTAAAATATATATATATATATATATATATACTCTTGAATATTTTTCATAAGTCGTGTGTGAATCGAAGATTCAGTTATTTATTTTAGCAGAATTTCCAATAATATAAGAAATAGAAATGATCAAATTGTAAATAAAAATAGAAGCAATTGAAAATTTAAGGGTACATAACTAATGCAACTATTATGCCATGGGTATACCATTTTATATTTATTCAAGTAAACTGTACTATGTTAAACAGGTTTCATTTCATTTTACGATAAGGAAAAATTATTATAAACAAACCATCTTTTAGAATATCTAGTTTCATTTAAGAATCTCATTATTTAAAATAGAAAAATATTTTTTTCTGTGATAAAGTAATATTTTCAGAAAAAAAGTAAGTTTATTTTAGGGAATTAAATTATAGCCTTTAACAAAAAATAACTTAGGGAGAAGGTAGATGTATACATGGTCGTTACTCATTGCCTTACTACACCTTATTTTCCTGTATGAGAGATCCGTGGAATGACATACTGCTTGTCCGCCTTTTAGCCATTGACGCCAGCTAGATCATTTAATGATATAAACCATATCGCATCTACGATTCAATAATAATAATAATCATAAAATACAAAATTCAACCTGTATTACAGCGAAGATGTGCAGTTTCAGGCTACGAAAGAATGTAGGTGTCGATGAGGATCTATCTGTACACTCCTCATAAACAAGAACAAAATACGAAATTCAACCAGCAAGCACTACAGCGAAGCTGTGCAGTTTCAGGCTACAAAAGAATGTAGGTGTCAATGAGGATCTATCTGTACACTCCTCATAAACAAGAACAAAATACGAAATTCAACCAGCAAGCACTACAGCGAAGCTGTGCAGTTTCAGGCTACAAAAGAATGTAGGTGTCAATGAGGATCTATCTGTACACTCCTCATAAACAAGAACAAAATACGAAATTCAACCTGCACTACAGCGAAGCTGTGCAGTTTCAGGCTACGAAAGAATGTAGGTATCGATGAGGATCTATCTGAACACTCCTCATAAACAAGAACAAAATACGAAATTCAACCTGCACTACAGCGAAGCTGTGCAGTTTCAGGCTACGAAAGAATGTAGGTGTCGATGAGGATCTATCTGAACACTCCTCATAAACAAGAACGAAATACGAAATTCAACCTTTGAATATATAAGTTAAATTAAATTAAATGCGCTAAAGTTTACAAAATATATTTTATGCATAATTAATTTAAGAGTTGTTGGTACATAGCAATAAATACGAAAATATCGGTAATCATCCTTTCGTCAACTGGTTAATTACATTTTAGCGAAGTAATTTAGCTCTCCGTAGTATTCTAGTAACAGAATATTTGAAAATTTAAAGCGAAATAGTAGTAGAGCTTACTAAAAGCGTTAAGTGCTAATTTAAAAAAAGATAAATAATCTAAAGGGTTATTCGGACATTGTCCATCCATTCGGCCACGAGGATGGACAATGTCCAAAAGCGCTCACCAACAGAAGATAGTTTGCTGAAACCAATGAAGACGGATAATAGAAGGTATGATAATAAATAAAGATCTTCGATGTAGAAGGTATATTATTCAGTTTAGAGTGAAGAAAACTTAACACAGGCAAGTTATTTGAAAAGTAAATTATTTTAGGAGTTAAAAAGCAAAATTAAACAATTAGAAAGGGGAATTACCTTTACAATAAATTTTAATTTTTCGGCCTCGGAGCTTCAAATAGTCGTTATTCTTAGTGAAATTTGGCCAATTGCTCTTTAATACAAAATTAACTTTTGAGCTCGTGATAAGAGGAAATTGGACCGATTTATTTATTTTTTAATTTCTTTTTATTTTTTTTATTTTTTTTACCCCGAGGTTTTTACAGATAGATCTTCATCGACACCTAAATTCTTTCGTAGCCTGAAACTGCACAGCTTCACTGTAGTGCAGGTTGAATTTCGTATTTTGTTCTTGTTTATGAGGAGTGTACAGATAGATCTTCATTGACACCTACATTATTTGTAGCCTGAAACTGTAGACATGATCGAAAAAAATTCTATCAACTCTGTTTGATTATAGATAAGTTAGAAAAGGCAATGGCTTAGTCGGGGGATGGGTTCAGTTCCTACGAGCCTGGGACTGGAGGTTCGAGTCCCACATGTGTGATTATCTGTAAATGGTTGTGTATAGCTAGCTTTGTATCTCTTTGTGCAGGTGAGGTTTTATCTGACATTTATAGAGCAGTTCAATACCATTATGGTACTTTTATTTAATTTAACTTTCATTTCACCTCTTACGGTCATATATGAAAGGGCTAAATACGTGTAGCCACACAATTCGAAAGACCCTTGACTCTGGAAAATCTTCTATTTCTCGATAAAAGCTGACCTACGGCGGGACTCAGGGTCAGGATTGAGTGACCAAACGGATCCTCTTGGCTAAGTGGGTAAATCCATATTAAGGATGTTGTTATCCTAGATTCACAGCACACTAGAGGCGTAAGCATGGTACCAAATTAAGGCTGGACGTACCCTAGGAGAACACCAAGAATTTTTTGGGTCATTACTATTACAAACAGAAGCACAGAAGAAAAACACCAACCTGGGACCATTGGTTGAAGAGTACAGTACCTTAATTACCTGACCACCGTGCCCTTCTTATATAATATTTATTGTTAAAGACTGGGAAAGTACGTAACGAGGGGAAAAAAACCGGGAAGGGGCCAATTGAAGGAGGCCACCTGCTTCTCTAATTCAGTTGGGAAATTATTCTTACCCATAAACTGCTATCTGATTGATCTAGACCTGCCTCGCCCCTTCTAGGAAGTTATAGAAACGGCCCTCAGATCTGTGTCAGATGGTGTGTCTTAGAGCGTTGGGCTAATGACATTAAAATGTTCAGAGGCAGTGAGGAACAATGCAAGAAGACATTATATTATTGGTTTATATTCCAAATACCTCTTTACTTTATTTATCAAATTACGGTTGAAGTATGGTAGTAGATTACGAAATGTCTGTACGACATACCGATGCAACTTCAACCTGTTCGTTGCTAGGTCCCCGTTGATATCTCTTCTGGAAGTAACAGTTGACCGGGTGCCGCGCTTGTCGGCGGCTAAGTAAGTTTGTTAAGGTGTGTGCCGTCGGCCGTGAGGAACAGTCTCCTCTTAGAGACCGGTATTTTATTATGATTAAGAGTGAAGCTCCTCTGATCCAGCTACGTGCCGGGCTCCGAGCCCTTTAACGACACCCTTACTCCCGTAACTGATTCTTCCCTGCCGGGGTAGAATTTTGCTTTGCCCCCCCCCCCCCCCACCCCTGCGAGGAAAATGAGCGATCTTCCCTTCAAAGGCTGAGTGCTCGGCCTTTTCCTCTGTCTGTGTTCGCGGCTAATGAAACTTTTATTGCCTTCTTACTAATTTAACTAGTTTTCAAACAAATCTAAACATGGTCTAAATACGTTCTACACTCTTACACAGACAAGAACAGAAAGAAAGAAAGAAGGAGATAAAAAATTTTGAAGAATGGGAATTGAGTAAGTACAGAATAAGATTAGACATAACAACTATATGCTCGCAGGAGCTGCTTTTTACCCTGTCAATAAAACTTAACATAAATGAGAATAAAAATCTAAATTTAATCTAGCAAGTCATGAATGGAATATGTAAAAATGCTTTGCTTAGGCTTCCAATTTTCCAATGTACATATACATATATACTCAGGTTTCAAATTCAATTTTTTTTTAAAGTCATCAATTTACCGGACCACAGACTGACAAAACAGATATCATCTACATGCGAGTATTTTGGTATAAAGATTTACACGGAATCTGTACTAAGAATACAATAACTGTTCAGAACTTCATAGAAAAACCAGTGCAAATTCAGTACAAAATTGTTAGTGAAATTATTTTTAAAAATGTCACATTAGGAATGCAAAAATAGATAGGAGACTCTTCCACTTTCTCATTATAGACATATATGTAAGTCATGAAGGTTTGGAGCACATTTACGTGAAAGATTCTAATAATGTATGTGTGAAGAAGACAATTCTGAAATGTAGAACTGAATCTAGCCCTCATATTCATTGACTACAGCTCTCTTAAAGCAATCCTTAACAAGTTCACGAGGGATCCATTTCTGCGCATAATCCAAAATCAGATGGAATTACTAAACACACAAGAATGAAATATCAAACCTCTATGGATTTCCAGCCACGTTGAGTTATGTGGAAATGAAGAAGTTGACGTCGACAGCAAAGGACGCTACATTGCTACCCTCACCTGCGAATACATGCACGCATCTCACAGACGAAAAACGCCATATAACAGAAATAATTTGGGATCAGTGACAGCTAAGATAAGACAGAGGTTCAGCACGACTGCGATCTATATCACCACAAGTCCGGACTTCGGTCTCATAAGAAAAATTGCCAAGAAGAGATGCAGAATCATGCCTCATCACGAAGCTGCGAATAGGACATACACGTCTAACGCACGGTTACCGTCTTCTTGGTAGGTGGCGACCCACATGTAACCTGTGTGGAGATCTCACGGCTGACCACATTATATGCGAGTTTCCCCAACTAAAAATAACGAAGTAAATGTTTAGCATAAATGGGGAACCAAAGGAAATACAGCGAGAAAATAAAAATTTCAATAAAATAATTAAATATCTAAAAATACAGCAAATTGTATCAAAATATATGAAATATTAGTCTTACTTGTTTGATATTTACTTGTTGTTTGATAAATGTATTGATAGCTTTAAACATAAATTTATAAATATAATTATATTTTAAT
>KZ807533.1:48969-63748 GCA_000696205.2 Oncopeltus fasciatus | reverse complement strand
CTATCACGAGATAGGATAAAATATGTAATAAATAAAAAAAGAAAGTAAAATAAATAAGTAAAAACTAGATTTAGAATATAAAAGGATCAATATATTTCTAAATAAAATCAGCCATACATCTCTTATATTTACATTATATCTTTTCATAGCGTCTTATGACAATTAAATTCATTGACTTTTTTTAGTTCAATTTTTTTTTATTTCTCAATTTTTCTTATTTTATTTTTATCTCTGATTTTTATCTGATGTTTATTATAAAAAAAACTGTCTCTCTATTTTCTTTTAGAGAGTTTCTTTAGAATAAGAAGCCCAGAATGGGCAGTGTGTTTTTTTTTTCATGTTTTTCCGTTTGTGATGACCCAGACGATTCCTGTTTGTTCCTAGGCAACACCCAGCCCTAATTGGGAACCATTCTTCATTGAATAGGAACAAATCAGGTAGTTAAAACGGTGTGTTGCCTATTCGAGTGTACCGCGGCTTTAGAATATTGGCACCCTTAGCATGAAATTCACCCTTGGCCTTACATGGCCGGTTGTGGTATTAAGGACAGATTTTTTTTTTTTTTTAAAGGCGTTCGTCCTCAGAGNTTTAAAAATTTAATTTTTAAAAGATAAATTTAGTTTTATCAAGGCATCAGCATCCAATACTTTTGGTGCAGTCTCAAATTCTTCCGACGACTTAAATTTCCCTAGGTCTGGTTTTATTTGGGGTCTCAGAATGAACTCGCCATTTTTTGTCAGGTAGTCCGTTGGGTGTCTTAATAGGGGTTATCTTTATTAGATTTTTTATCTTGTACAGCATAGCATTGATTTTCGGAATGTTTTTCACCTTGCTTCACATGAAGTTTGAGATGAAACATGTATTTCAATTTAACTATTTCGCTTTGCTTCCCGTCAAAATTTATTTATTTTATTTATTTTTTATTTTATTTGAGTGTTAGCCTTCCATTCAACCACTTAGGGTCTTGGAGGAAGGGGCTTTCTACAGGTTGCCACCCCATTTTAAGCACCCATGGCTCAGGACAAGCTTCTATATTCTATATTATAAATAAAAGATTGACCAGGGCGGGATTTGAACCCGCGGCGTCAGGATTGCGAGACCCATACGGATCCCCTGAGCTAGCCTGGCGCCCCAGGTCGTCAAAATTTTTATAAAGTGTTATTCTTTCCAAGATTATACATTATTCTTTTAAAGACCTTTTAATTACGTTTGTAAGGTTTAACTCTCTCTACCAGAAGAAGTTTAGTTGGTTCATAAGGAGGATCATGTTCTCTGACCATGAAAAATAACGGATACCTTTAGTTTGCTCACTAAGAGTTCATGATTTTAACCTACAACCCCAAAATATATACATTTTAGCTTTAATTTTTTAAATTGAAGATATCTATTACGTAGTAGGCATTTGATGACCTGGGAAAATTTCTAGCTAATAATTGTCAGTTGGAGGTAGGGCGGGAGGATATCTACCTATCCAAGGCTGGTGTGGGTTGAAAGGGGAGATGATTCACAAGTAAAACCCCTGCTGGTCTGCCGAAGAGATATATGTCTGACAGTGGCATTGTTCCTCGAGATCCGGTCCGGGCCCGGCAGAAGTCTGGGCGGGGGCGCTGTCTCTCGCCTCACGCCCCTACATCAACACCCCCATCTATACTAGGTCGATCAACCAGAAAATCAACCTTCAGTAGTCCCCCTCTTGAATTTCAGGAGCCCCCTCCCCACCCCCCGAATTTCCTCAACTCCTATAGGGCTCCATTGTCCCTCCTCATATAATGCCAATTTAGCTTGCTCAGTGATGAGATCACGTAATATCCCGCGATTAATGCTCACCAGTCAGTATTAACTTTATAAATTAGAATTAAGTGCTTATCAACTGAAATATATCTATTTCGAAAGAATATTTGAAATAAAATTTTAAAGTTATTTTGATTAGTATTAGATGGGGTTCGGTTAAGGTAGTTTTGGTATTCGTTTGTTGAATAGTGCCATTGAGGATTTTTAATACTATCTCGGCATCTTCGACCTAATATCCTTTCACAGGATGGACTTTAAATAATTAATTTTACCATTTAGTTGTTGATTTTCCTTTTTTTTCCAGTGATGTGGAGATTTAGAATGGATTTTTGAAAAAAAAAAAAAAAAAAAAATCATACTAATATGATTTTAGTTGGGTTTCGGTCAAGGTAGATCCAAAAAAACACAAATTTTAAAAAATGTATTTTTTAATAAAGGATTATCTGCCAACGTTTCGGCTTACATTGTAAGCCATCTTCAGGGCTATCATGAAGATGAGAGAGGATGTCCTGTCCCTAAGTTCACATTTCCAACAAACTCTCCTTCAAAAAAAATCATTCTTAATCTCCTCACTGAAAACCCATCAAAAATTTATCAAATTCAAGAAACGAATACCAAAACTACCTTGACCAAACCCTAACAAAAAACATCTAATAATAATATCTATGATTAGAAAAACTCTCCATTTAGTTTGGTTAGGTTTGGACAATCTACGTCTTTCATAGACATAGCTAAATCTTATCATTTTGTTAATATTTTACCAAGCAGGAGCTACATAAAATAAGCAGATTTTCCTTGTTGCGATTTATAATATGCATATAAGAGTTTATACCAAATGTTAATATATTTAAAGATTGTCTTAAAAATAAATATCACATTAGGAAAATAAGTTCAGCCTCATATCCAAGGTTGAATTCCTACAGTTAGACCAAGAAAGACAATTTTCTAAAGGTATAAATTGTCCCTGCATACTTACAACTATTATGATCTTTACGTATATACCATATACATTTTTACTTGACGATATATGTCATTAGATAAATTTAACTTAAGTAATATATTAGTTTAGAGTCATCCAACTCATCACAGATTTGTTTTTATTACATAAAAATAAAAAATTAATAAGTTACACAGCAAAATCAAAATATTAGGCATTGGGTTTCCTCGTACCGTTAATCTTCATTATAAAGCGAAAGTGGATATTTTACTTAATGAAATTTGGCACGTAGCTTTTAAATATAAAATTGGATGACCATCCAATACATAATACCCAAAGTTGGGTATTTACTCAAATGCAAAGTGAAACTCAACACAGACTTATTTAGCGATAAAAGATACACTAAAAAGTGTAAAGCATTATATGATAAAGCATGTTTAAATACAAAAATCCATCATCTACACTTTTATTTTTTTAAAGATGATATGTATGCTATCATTAGTATACAAGTACGCTGATTATTTTCGTATAAAATTACAAAATCCTATCACCAGATAGGATGAAGAACTTCTGCACCTTAAAAGATACACTAAACAAGTGTAGAGGATTATATGATATAGCATGTTTAAATATAAAAATTCACCATCTACAATATTCACTTAATTTACACGTTTTAAGCTTTATTTTTTAAAAGATGATAAGTACGCTACCATTGGTATTCAAGTACGCTGATTATTTTCGTATAAAATTACAAAATCCTATCACGAGATAGGATGAAGAACTTCTGCACCTTAAAAGATACACTAAACAAGTGTAGAGGATTATATGATATAGCATGTTTAAATATAAAAATTCACCATCTACAATATTCACTTAATTTACACTTTTTATTCTTCTAAAGATGATATACTATCATTGGTATTCAAGTACGCTTATTATTTTCGTATAAAATTACGAAATCCTATCACCAGATAGGATGAAGAACTTCTGCACCTTAAAAGAGAGAATTTATTAGAAATTATACCTTCAAGTGCTCTTCTTGCCATGGTAATATGGTGCATTGAGGAGAGCCATTCCAATTACCACCTTCTAAGATTTGGGCATTATTCATGTGGGCTAGATAACTACGGCATTTCTCAGACATTTAATACTAAAATGCTTAAGCTTCTCATCGGTTCGACTGGTAATTTTCAGTACCGCAAAGGGAATTAAATGAAGAATTTCAGAAAATAAAGATCCCTCAGGGGCACAAACTGTTTGTTTCGACTGTTGATAAATAAGCCAGCTCATTTTCAGTTTTAGTAGAGCCAAAGGCGATAAAGTACCTTTCAAGCAGCAGGTTTCAGCAATGGGACGGTGGCAACGTGCTTTGCATTCAAGCCCGTCATTTTCACTTAATCCTGCTTTATCGCCAGTCCGTACGGCTCTGCAGTTTCCGCTTAACTCCAAGAGCTTACCTGTGTGACATCTGTGATCCCTAGGGTCAGTGTATGGTCTGCCATTGGATAAAGGTGTGTAGGGAAAAAAACTATGTCCTTTGGCTTCACTTATTAAATCCCTATTAAAAATTAAGAAAACGTACAGCAAGATTAATAATATACCTAAATTGTTTTTACATTATTCCTAATTATTATTGACCATTTCTATCATGATTTAAGTTTGTTAAAAAAATTTGAAGGAATGCATCTGTTAAAATTTCATTTTTTTTTTCTTCTACTTATAAAACATCAAAAATGATATTCAATAAAATTGGGTGTGGTTCACGTGAAATGTGGATAATCCCTACCCTCTTTCTCTTTCATATATTTTTTTTGTGTCAATTGCAAAGTGTATTGGTGTGGCGTTCATGGTAAATACGCAAATTTATTCATTTGACAGCATCAAATAACCACTAGCTTTTAAAAATTTTATAGTTCTGTGAATTTAATCATTTTTTTTTAAGAGAAAATTAAAGGGGCTATAATATTACATTATTTTATTATATACAACTAATATAATTAGTTCTATGAGTCCTTGTTTAATAAAACTTTAAATGAATTTACGTTCAAACTTCATTTTGATACTTTGATTTTTTAAGTGATTCTGTCCACGAAGATTGCCGAATGAATTTTAATGCAATAGAATGCACTTGACACCTTGGTCTATTGACCACCAAGCGAGAGATATTATTCAAGAGGTTTACTCGAAGCCAGCGTCACTCTGCTGTGTGAATTATAAAAGCTGCCTTAGAGCCTTCACACCCATGGGGCCTATCCCAAGAATATAGATTAACTCAGGTTTCCAAGACGTTGGTAATGGATGTACATGCAGTGAAATCACAGGCGCCTACCAATAGGAAACGATAACCACTTACAGATTAAACACTTACATTGAGTTTCAAAAAGTGGCCTCATAAATAACCTATAGGTAACTTTGACAATGTTAATCTTTATAACAGATATTGTCTAGTGATAGGTTTCACGTTTAATTCTTATTCAACTAAAATTATTTTAGAATTAGATTTTTTTTTTTTTTTTACAGCCTAAGAGCAAATCACCCGGATATTATTTAATCACCGGGCAAATTCTCCGTCAACTTCCCAAGAAGACAATTATATTCCTTACCTACATTGTCCCTCCGAATAATAGCAAATGCTCCCTATTACGTATCCAATTCCTCTCTTCACCACAATTTTAGTATTCCTTTTGTTCGGAATTTTGTCCCAATTCAGCCTTTTCCACAGTAAACTGACATTCCATCCTAATCCACTAGCACAGACCTTGTCTTCCAACTCCAACCCCTACAACCCACCGCGTCGGCTCAAACGAAGATGGCCCCGCGACCTCATGGAGACATAGTCTGTAAATAATTTGAGAGTGGTGTCACTGATCACCTCCTCTCCTCATGTGACTTTCATTAATGTCATTTTTTTTCTATTATTCATTGTTATCAAATTAAAAAATGGTTAAATGGTTTTTATTAATTTTTAACAGAATGTAATATATAAATAAAGGTTATGAAAAAAATTGTTTACAAACTTACAAGATTTAATTTGCTGTAGCCGTTATATTCTTTTTCTAAAGAAGGAAATGCAGTAAAATTAGGCTGGCCAAACTGCTTGTTAGGTTAAAAATATCGAAAGTCATGAACTGAAGTATTAAAACAGGGCAAGATTAATTAATTTATTATATACAGATTTTGCCTGATATTAAAGATCAGATGCAGAATTAGAAAAACATGGCCGATTTTTTGGTTCCAATTGTTTTTATTTGATTTTATGCTAAAAGCTTCTATGGCCAAAGGTCACATGTTCAGAACCCACAAACTAGGACTATGCTTCACAAATAAACGTTTTGTTACCTCGCGTTTCTGGATTGGCCTAAAATTGAAGAGTTTAATAACTATAATAAAGGTGTAGTAAAGAAAAAAAACACGATTTTTTGTTTTAACTTATTTTTTATATATTTGGAGAGAACCTTGTTCAGAAGGCCCCTTGAGTTTCTAGTATCCTAGATGGTCCCCTTTTTTTAGAATCGGCCACACAGGAGTCCAAGATAATCTCCACTGGGATAGCAATATCTCTTGTTATCTATGAATCAGAAATAGCTGTTTCCGCAATATGGTTCGCCGCATGCTTTTGAAGAGCTCGCTCTGTTAGCCATTCCTGAGAGACCGGAAGGTATCCTCCATGGTGGCTTCAGAAGCTTCTTCTTCTTGCTTTCCTGCCACGACACCTCATGGAAATCACCCTCCGGTCCAGGGCAATCCAACAAATCTCCAAAATACTCCCGTCGCCTCTCGAGGACTTCACTTTTCTCGCCATGATTTGCCTTGTTCTACAGCCTGTCCTGGCAACAATGTGGTTTCAAGCCCCTACATTTAATATTTAAATTTAAATTTCCCGCCAAAATGCCAACTTTCACCATTGCAAACTACCTTTTTACAGGTAACCGATAGAAATTCAATTTAAAAAAAAAAAAAAAAAAAAAAAAATTAAATTACCTTAGCGGTAATGGGTCATAAGGTACATTTTAAAAATTGAATTTATACGTATAGCATGCAGCGAATGGACATTTTTTATAGATTACTTCTAAAAAAATAATAATACATTTTTTGTTATAATAGTATTTTTTTATTATTCACAAAGGAGTGCTAAGTTAAGAAACCAACTGAGAAAGTTACTCATACATAAATGTGAATGGTATTCTACATGTCACTTACCTCTAATAAGTCTTTGAGCTTAAGGAAGCCTAGTGGAGTACACAAGACCTACTTGAATCGGAAGTGCACTATACGCCATTTCTCTTCATCCAGTCTGCAAGCGAAAAGACGCCCAACAGTGAATTTATGACAGAAGTACTAGTAAATGTGTTTGTCAATATGTCCATATCTCCATATTCAGATAGCACTTCAAGTATAAAGATCTCAGCAAGGTGCTTTAGACGGCAGTAAAAGGATAAAATACAGATCGTACTTAGAAAATCCCTTGATACCTTCCCACCAGATTTCATTAGAATGGAAATGATCCTTCTCGGGTCGGGTTTTCGAATCCCCCCTAGACCATCATAGAATGAAAAGGAAATGAGTTTTTCCTCATCTCAGCCACTGAAGCTGCACAACGCAAATGCATTTTTTTTTTCATCACATAACTCTTTGATTTAAACGGGATAAGTTAGAAGAGATCCGTAGACGGTCGGTGTATTAATTTGTCATCGCCTCTTATTATTCGCAGTGAGCTAATTATTCTTTATTGAAGTTAATTTCGATTGTTATTGTTTTATACTGAACTTATTTTGTTCATCACTGAATGAAATAGATAACAGTTAAGGATAAAATTAACTAAAGACGAATTGTTTAAAACAAGTAAAAATAAAATAAATATATTAATGAAATATTACTACCCCCACAAAATTAAAAATGTTTGAGTTACATTAATTGGTTCGGATAACACTGGCATCCGTTGTACTAAGTGGATTGAGAGTAACAATTGATAAAGACAATACTTTATTGTTATCTATAATGAACAAAGGAATATACAGAGAGTAGTTTGACACGGCTGGAGTGGTTATTGAATAACTTCATGCCTTCCCTCTCCAGTTAGACTACATGACAATAAAGACTGTAGTATTTCAGCCCTTTGTTTATAATAATGTTTTTTGACTATTTTACATTAAGTATTACCAGCAGTTTATATATTTAATAAGAAACCATCGGTAAGCGCTTCAGGGTTTTTTTCTTAGAGTTATAGATATTTTCCTTCTCATACCTTTCTTCTATAGGCTACCCCCGTTTCAGTCTACCCATTAGCTCAAACTTACCCTGATTTCCTCTTTGACTACAGGAGCATTAAATTCAACCCCTGGGTAATAGCTTTTCATGGCTATGCAAGTTCAAGAAAACATGGAGCCTCTACAATTGCGGGTAGAGGAAGATGCACTTGTGTAAAATGATACGCGAAATTCTCTGGGAATACTGGAACAATCATGTAGATTGTAAACCTCGTAAAAATGTAGGAGCTACGAAAAACTCCTTGGCTTTGAGAGTGACTGTGATGAAAGCAGTTTTTATTGGATTTGTCTGCGCAAATTACCCCAATATCGTCATACTGATAGATTCGAACTCAGCAATATCTGAAATATCGGAACTGTTCGAGCCCCCCCCCCCCCTCCCACCGTCTCTCAGTGAGGTCTTCCTCTGAAAAATCCGATCATGTTAGAAATCTTACATCGTCCATAGGCCGCTCTTCGTAGCGTTCTTATAGACATTGAGGGTGTGGACAGGCTAGCGATAAAAGTAAATGACCAGAAACAGCCAGAGCCTGGAGGAATATTATAAAAGCTTCATTTATGAATGTATTTATGGGTAAGGATTGTGGAAAGAAAGCAAGTAGGAAAATATGTGCGAAAAAAGAAAAAATCCCTCAGGACATTTCTAAAAGAGCAGCAAATGCGTATGGGAACTGGACCTATGTGGTACATCTCTACAAAGCCATCCTCATTGAATAGGAATAGCGAGTTCTCAAACCTGTAACTTTATATAGGGGATGTTACTACCCTGCATTTTCACACCAGCACGGATCTGAACAATGCTAGGAGTTTTCAGTTAGAAACAAAGCGGAACTGTACTGGCCTTCTAAAGGTGTAGATTTTGAATGAAAATATTGGCATGATTTTAAGAAAATAAAAAAGTTCAATGACACCAATCGAAACTTACTCAAGTTTTTGTTTTTTTATAGAATGCAATAAACAAATAGAAGAATATTAAAAAAAAAGTGTAACCCATATTTTCTTTAAGGGAACTGAGTTAAAAGTTGCTATATTGTCAATGGCATCTTGTTTGTTTCATGCTTTTTCCTCCCTCTTTTGAGAAGTTTATTTTCTAACATTTTTATACGACCAGAGATGAGCAATTGAGAGAAAATGTAACCGAATTTGTGCTGATTGGTGTTTTTGATTAATGTTTTGTGAAATGCAGTTTTCTTGGGGGTGGTTCATATTTCAATTGAAAACCTCCTTCATTTCCCTTAAGTGTTTATGACCTCTACTAATTATTAACTCTAGTGTAAAGCTTTCCTTTTCCGCCTGAATTTCCCTTTTGAATAATTCTTCCGCCCCTAACACTCCCTTTAACTTGACTGTCCTATCATAATTGTATTTTCCGGTCTGTTTTCAACCCTTTTGAAGTAGTTGCAAATATCTTGGTTTTGCATTTACTTACTCCGTTTCTTGAGTAACCCTCATCTTTTCCCAAGCTTTATCCAGAAAAATCTTTAAAATTTTGATACAGCTTGCAGTTTTCCCTTTTAAATTATTTTTTATACTTTTCTTCAAAAAATTTGTTTTTGTTTTTTAGTCATTTGACAAGTTTTGGACAAATGTACTCTTTCATTCTAATCGCACCACTAACATTTCTTTTTTTTTATCCATTTCATGTTATTATTTAAAATATGAAGTACAATTAAGTAATAATTAGACAAAAAACACTCAAGCAATCAAATAAATTCAATAAATCAGTTCAGATTATATTAAATTAAATTCAGACAACAGGTCAAACATATTCAAGAAGCTCATTACATATATNAATTATGTAGAAGAGGCAGTTTTATAAACTGATCATTTGAAAAAAATTTTCAATGGGAATGGAGAATCGCTATAAAGGATTATCCATATGAATTATATATATATATATGTTTGTAAGTATATGTGCATTATATTTTCCTCTAATTCTGTAGAATACAGGTTAATAAGTTAGAGATTTCCATTTATAAATTAACTGCCATTCAGTTCCATGTAATTATGAAATAGATAATTCAAATAATTCTCCTTGCCTGTCATTTAGCAATGTAGTACTTATTTATAATATTAACTATTGACGCAGTATATGCTAATGCATTATTAATAATACATAATAATTTAAAATTAGAGAACGATTCTGGCAAAAGGTCAAGTAGCATTGGGTTCTTGATTGTTGCCTGAATTGTTCACTAATTTTAATAATGCACTCCATTTAAGTAAGAAAAAAATGTTTATTTAATAAAAGAAAAGGGTCAATTTTTTTAATAAATTAAAGTCCCCGTGAAAACTTCACAGATATTTATTTACTTTCATTCATATCAGTTAAAAAATACTTTAATTATAAGTGGTATTTGGTCGAGTTTATAACGGGTTCTTTATTCTTCAGTTTATGAAATGGCATGCTGATAATTAAATTGGCTGTTTTTAAGGGTAAATTTGTCAAGAAGCCGCGGAAATTTGTCAATATTTATTTATTTTATAAAACATTTTTTACTTATCTTTCAATGAATTTAGAAGAATGCAAAGTAATCGAACGTAAATAGGTAAACAAAGATATAAAAATAAATAACAAATATTAAGGGAACTGGTAGAGACCCCTTGTGTAGTTAAGGGTTAAACGAGCCTATCTCTCTCACTAGGGGTTCTGCTACCATTGCCTTCGTGCTGCAAGAGTTATATAAATCATAAATTTCAACAAAAAAAAATTGCTTTAATTTATCTACATAGAATATACATATTATTATATACATATAGTGTCTTAAAAGTTTATCACGGGGTGTGTATCACGGACAGCTCGAATTTTCTGCGGTATGATTGAAAAATATGTATTATTAGTATTGTAGTTTCGCAAATCAGTAATAAATGTCAAACTTTATACAACCAACAGGTGACAATGAAGAAGTTTTCAGGTATTAAATAACTTATTGACCGAAATGTCAAATTTCCATCTTCTCATTAGAAAAATTTCAAATAATCTACTTCCCATTTGTTTATTTGTTAATAAAAAGTCACGTAAGAGAAGCATGAACCAACCATGTTTTTTCTATTTATGATAAGATTAAATGTCTAATGAGATCTTACATGCGTAAGAAGGGAATGAGGTTACAGGTATCTTCTTTAATTTTGCCTTCCAAATGTTCATAGCTATCAGCAAAAGTACTAATCATTCATATTTACTTTCTTAAATATGTTCTATAAACTGCGATTTTCGTAAAAGTGTTTTAAAGTGTTAATTTTATAATTGTCCACCTGTTAGTTTTATAAATTTGTATCATAACACTATGAATAACATAGATATTGAATATTATTCAATTTGAAGTCAAATACTTTCAATTTGAAAGTTCAATTTTTAATCACTAAACCCTCCCCCATCCATTGCCCATTAGCCAAAAATATTTTCACTACAGGATTTCCAATGAAAATACAAAATTTAATTCTAATATTTAGAACAGGGTTTGTTCTTTCTAAAGTATTTTTATTTATATGCATGTTTATTGAAATGTTATAAAATATAAATCGTAAACTTTTTTTTTTTCTTTTTTTTTTTTTAAATTCCTCTGTCATCTATATTTATTTTAGCTCTAAAATAACGATGATATTGTCATTTTTTCAATTAACTAAGCCCACATTATATCATTCTATTAAAGTTTAGCCTTCATT
Source organism: Oncopeltus fasciatus (assembly GCA_000696205.2). Lineage (NCBI taxonomy): Eukaryota > Metazoa > Arthropoda > Insecta > Hemiptera > Lygaeidae > Oncopeltus > Oncopeltus fasciatus. Next base: position 52,087 of record KZ807533.1, on the reverse strand, counting down.
TTTAGCTGCCTCATTTGTGTATTCATGCACGCTCGGCCAGCCCCGCAGAATCTATGCTCAATTAGACCCATTGGGCATATTCTCGAAACAACTTTGATCTACAGTAAATTCGTTAAAAGTAAAAAGAAGGGTTCTTTTTTGCCAATAATTACATAAATATTCCCCTTAAAACTAAAAAAATTTATTTGTCAGAATTATTAGAACTAATTTCAGTGGTCTTATCACAAAACAATTGGCTGATCACTTATATTGGTCAACAAATCCGGAAAAATTGTGTCTATAAAAACTAATTATTGTTGACTATATTGTTTTTATTGATTACATTAAATATAAGCAAATTTGTGAGCTTNTTATTAGACTAAATAATGGTCATATATTAAAAAAGGAACTTATATATTTTAAACAATTTGAGAAATACACATACTAATAGGGGTTTTGTAGTGAGAGATCCTCCTTCTCTAGCATCACTAAATTATGACAGAAGTATTTTATTAAAAATGTAGGAAAGGAATTTAAGGGTGGTAGTGGTGGGGGGATGGTTGGTAAGGGGAAAATTCTGTTGAGAGTCAGTGTTCTACAAAGGAATAGGCGGCTTGTCTTTGAGAACACCCACCGCTGGTACACTTGCTAAACGTCTATAGCACATCTTATCCAGGAACTTTAGAAACTTCGGAGCTAATAGCTCAGAAAAAATACCGCTACACACACACACACATATTGTGTGTGTCTTCGTACGCACTCAAGAATTGATGGCAGAAACATGTGAATTGATTAAGGGGGGGATGGGGCTTTTCATCATTAACATTGGCGTTTAGAAAAAAAGGATATATAAAAATAAATGCAAAATTTAATATTATATACATGCGTTTCTAGGAAAAATGAAGTTCCCTTTGAAAAACAAAGAATGACATAAATCTGAGGACTTTATATGTCTTCTTTTGATAAGCATTTTTCCCTGAGTGCTAATTATGAATGCTTTATTTATTTATTGCTTCTTTTTGTGAAAGGGTGGCGTATAAATAAGCAAACCCTACCCCCCGAAAGGAAAAGTCCAACCCTTCTTTAAAAGGCGCAATATTTAAATGAACCATTGTCCTGTCATTGTGTGGTCCTGGTAATTTAATTTTTCCTCTTTTTCACGTTCGAGAGTGAATTTAATATTCGCTCACCATGAATTTAAATGATCTAATTCGAGTCCCCTCGTTCCTTTTTTTTTTGATGTAGCATTTATCGTACTCAAGAAAAACACAAACGCGAATTTCTTTATATTTATTTATAGATTTTTTTTTCGAATTGAATATATACTCGCACCATATTTCTAATTTTACTAATTGCTCTCGAATCTGCACTGAACTAATGTAAGAGTTTATACATGTATAATAATTGCGATCTACAAGTAGTGGAAATATATGTTGTTTAATAAGGTGATACAAGATATTAAAGCAAGAAGAAAAAACTATAATCATACAAAACTCAGAAGGATTACTTTTACGACAACAACAAAAATAATCTGGTTTTTTTTTAGGTTTCACCCTTGTAACCTCTCATGGTTATAAGTACGAATAAATAGATATGTCATATGTATTAAATAATCTTATAAACATTTATATTTTACTATACCAGCAATAGTTTAAATTTAATTTTATTAATAAATTGTGAATTCCTATAAATTACACATTAACACTATAAATCATAATGTTGTTTAATTTATATATCATTTCAACAGTAAGGTTTATGAATAGAGTGGCGATCTATTGGCTGCAATCCGTCCATGCTCTGGGCAAGCTTTTATATTTTTATAATCACTTACCAAGGGCAGGATTTGAGCCAGCAATTTCTGGATTGCGAGATAAGAACTGAGTAGGCAATCCCGGCGCCCGAAATCTTATCTGTTAATTATCATTTTATAAAAATACTAACAAACTAAAGGGGTCTTTGGGGAAATCCGTGTTCACTTGTACAATAGCCTTATTTAAGGTTTAGCCCTGGTCACATGAACATAATTACTAACTAAGTGGAACAAGACCACTGATTAAACATAGTTTTACGTGCCGAATCCACCCTTCCTTCTTCTCCAAATATGGCGGCCTACCCTCCTACTGGTAATGCAGGAAGTAAGAACTCATTGCCTTCCTGTGCGTTACCTGATTTTCTTTTCAGTCCTAATTTGGCCACTGCTTCCTGTTTAATGCCTGGGATATTTTAACAGACCTTCATGCGTTCTAGATAAACAAGTGTCAACTTTATCTGGGCCGTTCACACAAAGTCACAGGCATTTCTTCACACAACTACACTTTTTTCGTCAACTTTTTGCTCATATTTAAACTTCTTTCTGAATTTCATTTGGGAATTTTGTCTTAGAAAGTACCATGATGCAAATTTTTACGGATCTTCCGAAACCCTGCATTGGTGAAGCTAAAAATGCAGGGTTAGGGAAGATCCGTAAAAATTTTCGTCATGGTACTTTCTAAGAAAAGATTGCTAATAAAAGTAAGGAGATATGCTAATAAAAGTATAAATGAGCCAAAAAGACTCTAAGGCAAAGTGGTTCAAAACAAGTCAGAACACGAATTTCAAAATCCGCTAACCAGAATTTACGGCGTTCCTCGGATCGTCGGCCGTTTTTTTTGCACCAATAAAGAGCGTGTAGTCCTGGCCTCCTCCATGAGCCTCCGCCATTCGGCTCGGTTTTGTGCTGCTGCTCTTCAATTTCGGATCCCGTGTCCCACCACCCAGCGAAGTTTGGGCCGCCCAACTCTTCTAGGGCGATACTTTTCTTCTTCCAGGATACTTCTAGGCACTTCCTCGTGGCTCATTCCAGCAATATGACACATCCTATTCTCATTGGCATTCTTGAGAGCATCAATTTCCCAATCGCCCACTATTCTTTCTTCTCCTCTTTTTGTCAGGTTCTTTTCCACTCTCCTTCTTCTATGGCATACCTCTGTGGCTTCCATCATTAACTAGAGAGGAAGAAAGACTTATTATTGATAATTTCTAGTTTATATTGAGTGGTTGGTCGTAGATTCGGTCTTGTAATACAAATAAATAATAACTAATTTGTAAACAAAAGTTTTCTTACTAAAAAAATACACAAATAAAATTATATATATATATA
>KZ807532.1:376364-402727 GCA_000696205.2 Oncopeltus fasciatus | reverse complement strand
AAAGAAACAAGGGCAAACTATCTATATATATATATATATATATTAAATTAACAGATAAATAGGGTGTCAGGGAAGGGGAGTTGGCTTTCAGATTTTCAGTGGTTGTGATATGAGTTGAATACAAGAGGGTTTGGGGGATTTTTCAGGCTTATAGACGAGAAAAGATTATCAATATTTTTTTATAGTCGTTAAAAAGCAAGGAAGAATGGAATGAAGGAGATCTTTGAGAATAATATTAAATATACCGTAGGTAAGGTTATTTCCCTTATCCACATAGTTCATTTGGTCTTGATGAACTGCAGTAATGTACCGGTGGGGAAAAAAAATCTAGGTCAATCGAACAGGATAGTGTGTTATGTTCTTAATAATGGTCTAGTGTTTTTCAACAATTTATAGAGCTTTGTCAATTCGTAAAAAGAGATTTGAGATCTAGACTAGAAGTCTTGTCACCTGGATCAAATGTTCATGACTTCGTTGTGTTTTTTTAAAGAAATTTTCGGGCAGTCTTGAGTTCTAAAGAAAATTTGGAGGAGAAGAGGAAGTCATGAAGATTTTATCCTGGTGACAAGACAACTCTTCTCGCCTTCATGATAGCCCTGATGATGGCTTAAAATGTAAGCCGAAACATCGGCAGATAATGAAAAATATATATTTTTAAATTATTATTTGGATCAACCTTGCCCGAACCCTAACAAAAAAACATCTGCTAAAGGAATTTAAGTTGCATTTTGAGCTCAAATGATTTAAACTTTATATGTAAGTTTTATGGTAGGAGGTTGCTGAGTTTATTTGACGGATCCAGAGAAATGGGAATTATAATAAATAAGTTTCTGGTAAGTGTCCTTGTCGATTTGTGTTTAGTCGGAGAGTTTTTAAAGTTATTATTACATAATGAGATGAGTGCTTGTGTAGGGTCTTCTTTAAATATATTTTTAGAGCTGGAAATACAGATGTATGTTCCATACCCCCTGTGATGCATAATCTGTTTAAAATTTAGCATTAATCCAAAAAATATATGTGCCAATTGTAATAATTCTCATAATAGTTTTGACACAAATCGGCTAAGATTTATCGAAGAAAAATAAATTAAAGCCCTTAATAAACAAAGAAGGTACTTAACACGGCCTAAATTTCCTTTTCTTGATCAGAATCCAGGACTTACACAGGCTTTCTCTAATGCATCAGTAGAAAATAAGAAATGCTCAGATCGGGATTCTTATTTGTTATATGCAAATATAACAAATAAGAAATATGCATTTCTTATTTATTATATCATCAAAGGAAAACACAACACAGGCACCTCGTTCAGTCGATGAAACTTAATCAAATACTAATAAGCCAGCTTTATCTTATTAACCTCCTCGCCGTCTGTCCCTTTAGACTCTTCGCCTTCTACCCTTTCATGATTCCTCTCCAACCTCCGCCCCTTCCCCAAAGATCATTCAAGTGATTGTTACTTTTGTATAGTGAAAACATCGGGATAAAACAAGAAACACAAATGTAAAATAGAGTATCCTAGTTTACTGTCTGCTATACACCCAGTACCGCATTCAGCCAAAGTCCCCGTGCCAGTTTTCAATGAATTTCCCTCTTCGGAAGAAGGTGAATACGGATATGGTGCAAATGAAAGCGACTCAAACGATGAGGGTCATGGAAGCAAGGTATTAAGGTAGATGGGACGTACATATGATGGCTGACTATTGTTGGAGCATCAAGCGCGACTGTACACAAACTAAACACTCCAGAAAAAGCTACAAACGCAAATTTTTATCTTAATTTTAAAGTACTGTTTATTAATTAAACAATTTTATATGTATGAACTCGATTTAACTTACATTAAATGTTTTATAAACTTATATTTGGTATGTTTTTACTTTATGTTCTTTTAGATGCATGATTTTTATGATTTCTGAGAATATCCTGCAGTTTAAAAAGTTGACGCTATAGACGAAATCTGAGGTTATTCTCAGATTCAGACGCCAAGAATTAGTGAAAAATATTGTCAGATATAACTCAACAAAAAATATGTTCCCCAGTGTTATTATATGACGAATATATATATAATCTTTGCCTCTCACTTTCCAATCCTATCTTCTGTGAGAAAAGAATTAGCTGAATCACCTCTATTCTCAAATAATATTTTCCTGTCAACATAATGCATAAACTAATTTAAAAATTTCACAATTCCCCTGCTAACAGCTTCCAATCCACCATAACCACTATCCCTACCTCTATATTTTTCCACCTCATTTCTATTTCATCATAGGTATCTCAAGTAAAATTAAAGAAAAATTTCCTCTCACCTCAAATTCACACTTCTCACCACAAATTTATGAACCACTTTTACACTCAATTAATAGATCTGGACAGCTCTACAGATTGCTGAACCACAGGTCCAGATTAACATTAGAAAACAAAGTAACTATCTACAAAATATTAATCAGACCCATCTGGACATATGGTATTCAATTGTGGGGCACAGCGAAGCCATCAAACATTAGATGCATCCAGGGGTTCCAGTCCAAAGTCCTTCGCACAATCCTCAGCATTCCTCCCTACGTATCCAATAAAACCATCCATTCTGACCTGCAAGTACCTTTTGTTTCCGAGCTCATCCCCTCCAGATTTGATAAGTTCCACACAAACATCCAAGGATATCCAAATCCTCTAGTCCTCTCCTTGGCATCCCACGTTCATCCCGACAACCCTCCCCGACGACTCAAGAGGAGGTGACCAAGGGACCTCCTACTCCAGTCAGTTTAGTTTAATACCAAGGGAGTGATTGCACTGGCATTTTTCTCCCCCTCTCAATCCCTCCTTGACTCCCTGCCTTGTCTCCTTCTTATCCTAGGATAAGGAGAAGATGGGTGCCGGATAGTCTATCGCGGGTTAACCTGAGCTCCTCTCTGAGGACGGGTTACGTCCCCGGGATAGACGAGCAAGGACTATTATTATGCACCCCATCAAAAAATTAAGTGTAAAAAATGTACATAATAATTTTTTTTTTAATAAAGAGAATATCCAAGAAAATTAAGAGCTCAATTATATATTTTCCCCTAATTTAAAATTGACCAGCGTATTCCCTGTTTCATCAAAAATCGACAGTCTAATTACACAGGACAGCCTAAAATCACTTAAAAAAAAACTCATTGACCATCTCAGTAACAATATAAAACAACTTGGTCAAAAATTCCTCTCCCCTTGCCCACCATACTATCCTTTCCAAGCATACATTTTACAATTTTACCAAGTTTTCTGTCTCTGCTCTGAACCCTATCTTAAAAGAATAACTTCTCACTGATGTTGAATTACAGACAAGATTATAATATTTTGAAGAAAAGAAAACGCATATATCAAGAAAGATATATAAAAATTTAATTCCTAGCTTGGAGAGCTCTCTTATTTTTAAAATATGAAAACTAAATTCAGCATTTTAGATTCAAATTCTCTAAGGAATTTATTTTTGCTTGAAATCGAATGAGAAAAAGGTCATTTTAAGGGGGTGACCGAAATTTATATATAATAAATAATATATTTATTGTTAACGTTTTTTCGATAATATTTTTACAGAAAACCCTTATTAATTAAGAAGTTAGTAATATCGAAGGGTGAGCACTCCCTTCCCTGCCCATCTTGACCGTGGTACATTCATTTTTCTCTCCGGCTATGTTGTGTTTTCATGTAAAATTTCCTTATTTACTCTTAATGTTTTATTTATATCATTAATGAAACATGAGAAATCTGCTTAGATTATGCAGCTCATGTGGGATCGAATTTTTTTAATCGTCGCTAAGTTCGAATTAGGGATCCGTTTGTGATCTGAAATTCAGTGGGTTCTCATAGACGATTTATCGTTTGCTTCCTTCTCAAACGTACACAATGATATTTTTCTCATTTCAAGCTTATGAGCTTGTATGTTAGTTTAGCTTAATATCATGTACTAATTTCTTTACAAGAGGACCAGTCTGTCTAAAAGTTTACAAAATAATACCAACCACTTACCAGCATGAGATAAATTTTGATGATAAATGTTTAAATTTGACAACAATTGTTTCCATAGTACTGTATGAGAGTGAGATTCGCCCGACTACTGGAAAATGGATGGATAACGACAAGAGGGTGGATTTGTCTCGGGTAGGGGGTGGGTGTAGGGTGTTTGTTATTGGCATAGTTTGTGAAAGAGCAGGGACTTGTATAACTCTGCCTACCCTATTGAATGTTGCTGCCTTTGGTTCCTTCCTACCTTGTCTTCATCCTACCCTAGATATAAAAGATCATTTCTTCTTTCAATGAAATTCCTCAAATGTTAAAATTAACGCGATATTTTATATAAGTATTTAATTATGAGAGAAAGTATATTCTAAAAGATACATTTAAATGAACTGTTTTACACAATTCATTACAATTATTCCTACACAATTAAATATTATATAAATAAAGCACAATAGTAATAGTTGTACATTTTGTTTGGACAATAAAGATCTATTGTAAAGGTAATTTTCTTTTATTTAGGCTGCATATCTTTCAAGATAAGTGTTTAAATAATGGAGAAATTTGTTATCTTAAAATCTACATTTATCTTCACTGATGAAGAATTTCCTAATTTAATCCTATTCAGTACTATGACGCGACTTCTGAAAATGTCAACAGATCCTGCTAAGGATATATAGATCGGTGAAGATGTACTGAATAGTTAGGTTTCCGGTTAGGTAACGTGCTAGAGAGAGGGTGAGAGGGAGGAGAAGAGAAAGAGGGAGAGAGAGAGAGAGAGAGAGAGGGAAGAGATTAGAGAGGGTGAGAAAGAGGGAGGAGAAGAGAAGGAGCGAGAGATTGAGAGTGAGTGAGTGAGAGAGTGAGAGAGAGAACGACAAAACAAATCAAAAAATAAAAATGTCCTACAGTCTCAAAATGAAAAAGTAAATCTTTGAAATGAAATGAAATAACAAAACTGTATAAAAAGGAAGAATTCGAGGAAAACGATCAATAATTGGTATTCCCACCTCTAGCTCTGATAATTGCTTCCATTCTCCTGCCCATTCCAGCGACCAGGGCTCTTACATGTTGTTCTGGGATGTTGTTCCACTCTTCCACTAACATTTCCCTTAAATCTGCCAAATTTTGTGGGTCTCGGGCGCGGACACGTCTTCCAAGCATGTCCCATACATGCTCTATTGGGTTCATATCTGGACTTCTGGGTGGCCAAACCATAACGTCAATTTCTTCTTGTTTGAGGAAATTTTGCACTGATCGAGCAACGTGAGGTCGGGCATTATCGTGCATAAAAATAAAGTTACCTGCGATATATATTTCTGGCGAAAGGTATTACATGTGGCTCAAGTACCTCCCTAATGTAGGTACCTGTCAGCAGTTATAGAGCCAAGAACCAACTCTGTACGGGAGTTTAAATTTATGCCCCCCCTCACCATCACTGACCCACCACCAAACGCTATCCTTGGAGAAAAAGTGCATGGAGCATACCTCTCTCCCCGCCATCGCCATACCATTTCCCACTATATCCCTGAACAACGGATTTAGACAGTTTTTCATGCAGTCATGCAATTTGACATACCTTCTGCATAGGATGTCGAGGAAGATAGTCCGTGGGACCTCTCTCCAGCGCGCAAAGTAATTTGGTGCAGGATCTCTGCATAGCTGGTAAAGAATTCAGTGAAAGAAATATAAATAAAATTCTATTTTCTGGATTAAAATTAAAAGAAGGAGTGAAAGGGAGGGACAGAGATCGGAAAGAAGATACATCAGAGAAGTCCTGACTACATGGGGATCTCCTAAATCTCCTGAGATATATGGGGATGAAAGAAGCGTTCTTTCTCTTTAATCACTCAGTTAATTAAGTTCATCACAAATTAAATATATTCTTTTCAGTCAAATAAACATTTGTTTTACTTTTTCGGGGAGTTATTAATTTAATTTTGTAGTTAATTTTTCTATAAAGAAAACTTTTTTTTCTCGTATGAAATATACATTTTTTAATATGAAAAAACCTTCATACACTGATAAATAGCTATCTTTGAGGAGTTTAGAATTTTGGATCAGCTCTAGTATATCCGGTTAATTAAGTAAACTTAGATAGGTTTTGACAAAATAATGGTTTCCTTTACAGAAAATAGTTATGTGTAGCTGTTCTACAAGATAAGAAAAGTGGTTCAAGAAGATTAATAAGTGGAAATAGAATGAGTTAGTTGACTAGAAAAAATATTTAAGGCTGTTTCTTTACAGAAACCCTACAAAGAAGCCGATAAATTCACTTGTAACTTGAATGAGTGGTATGTCATTTGATTTTCAAAGAAATTTTAATAATTAAAGAATATTTTAATAAAAATTGGTTATATATTTTAATAAAAATTTGATATACCCAACCCTACCTAACCCAACCCCTATATAATGTACCAGACCCTCTGATATACCCAACCCAACCATTTGATATATCCAATCATATGCCCATACCCAACATACATATACCTATACATACATGTATATACATGTATATCCAACAACCTTATACCTTATTATATAGAAAGAGGGATTCTATAGCTGATGTAAATAACTGTGGGGATATGTTTGATTACAGTTATTCGTATTCATGTACCTAAACAATGGAATGTGAGTAATAAATTTAAGTAATGTTGAGTTCAACAGTGATTAGATGGAGATGTTGGATGGTGAGATGGAAGGAAAAATAACCCCAAGATAAAAATAATTAAGAGAATAAAATATAAGCTTAAAAACGAAGAGTTAATGATTACTAAAAATGTTAAAGGTAGATAGTGTGTTACCATGCTAAAACATAAGTATGGTGAGAAAACAATAGCACTTATCTTTGATATGAGGTGTACACAATTAGATCCGATAGTTTTGGTGATATCGGGAAAAGTAGCAAAAATGTTAGTTCATAACTTTAGTACTTTAGCTGAATACACTCCGAAATATTTGATCCTAAACTCCATTAATTTAATAGAAAAAATTAAATGAGTATTCCTGGAGAAACGTGTCTTAGCATCATTTGACATCAAGAATATGTATTCAAAAATTCCTCCCGGAGATGTCTTCAAAATCTTTAAATTGTTTTTCAGGATTAAAAAAGTATACCACATAATCGCTATATATCGGCTTACTTTGTGAGGATGGTTTGCAGAAACCAATGAAGATGGATAATAGAAGGTATGATAGTTACTTTGTGATGCTTGAAGCAAAATTATTTCAAGTTTCAAGGCAATTTCTAAACTATAGGCGGTAGCCTGATCATGTGTTCAGTTTAGTCCTCTTGCAGCTCAATTATTTATGGACTGCATGGAAAGTAGATACATTTTATCAGGCCTCAATCCCTATGAAAATTAATAGATTTTTAGGGGTATTGTGTTGATTGAGAACCTCCACCAGCCAAAAATTATATGAAGCAAAAATAGGTAAGCTATGATTTGTTCAAGTAGGCATCCACGGTCCTAAGAGATATTTACCAATACTTCTTCAGGGTTCAACCGTGTCTTGGAGTTTTTTGTTGCCAAGCTTTCGCACATCGTGTGATGGCTTCTTCAGGTAATTCTTACTAGAGTTAATACTCCTAGAAGCTGAGCTCAGAGGAGTATTACCTCTAGTAAAGGTATATATAGCTTTGATTGGTAAGTAAGGATGAGAAAGATAAAATATTCCAAAATTATTGGGTGGTTATTTTATTATTGCCATTTCGACTTAACTTGTATGTCTTCATCAGATAGAGATTTGGTATGTTAAATGACAGAAAAAGATATACAGAATAAACTAAAAATTTTACTATACAAATAATTTTAAAAAATAAAATAAATTTTATATCTACCAACAATGATGAATGAAGAGATTTCCGAGGGAGGTTTATGGTCACCTCTCAGAGTTTAGAACTAAACTGAGAGACTAGAGTGAAAGGGGAAGTGTCGGCACACTTCAAAAGTAGGTAACAATGATCAGATTAATACCTTCAAAGAAAAGTTTTTACCAGAGTTTTAAAAAAATGATATATGAATATTGCAATAAGCTGAGGAAATGCTATCTTTGTTCTATCATTAATAACCTTCAGTTTTGCACTCGTGGATGTGACCATAAATTTCCCTCAGAAATCTCTCCATACATCATTATTGGTACTTATAAAATAGATTTATTTTTTTCATATTTGTTTTGTTAAATTTTTAGTTTATTCTGTATATCTTTTTCTATCATATAACCACATCTTTGTCTGTTTGTTTCAATCTATATTTCAATAAGCGTAATAGTGTGTATTGTATTTCACAATAAGTTTAGAACTAAACTGAAAGACTAGAGTGAAAGGGGAAGTGTCGGCACACTTCAAAAATAGGTAACACTGGTCATCTCATAAAAATTCACAAGATAACTCAAAACGTTGGTAATAAAAAAATAATTACCCAATAATTTTGGAGTATTTTATTTTTCTGACCCTGGCTGAAACCTTACTAATTTCTCCAGTGTTATTCAAGACAGTTCATTGTATTAGTATAATTCATAGAAACACCAAAATGTAACTAACTGGACCTGCAGTTATAAGGAAAATAGGAGAAATAAAAAGTAATTTGCATAAATAAATATGTTTAATGCTAATATTTTATAATTGTTTGACACAAAAATAGTATATATCACAATAACTCTATTTACATAGGAAATTATTTTACAGAGCTTATAATATAGATAAGAATATGCAAACAAATAAAATTTGTGATGGATCACAGAACAAGCTCACCACTTAATTTTCTTTTGAAAATATATTTCATGAAAAATGTTTAATATTAAATTAACTCAATCTTCATTAAGAGACATCATAAAAAATATAGTTGGGATTTCAGATTGGCTATAGTAAAGAAAGGAATATTGTTCAGAACCGTATTCACAAGATTATTTTCCCTCTTTTAAATTTTTTGTAAAACCCAACTATTTTATTCATGATAAAAATTTCTGGATTCAAAAATAATTGTAAATTTTAAATACGATAAATCTCTATTATTTATTATAAAGGAAAATAAAATCACTGTTTGGAATTTTTTATAATTTACTAAATCTTAAGAAATATAACATAAAACATAAAATTAAACAATGAAACACCATTCTTTTAAATATGTTAAATTTATGTCTATATACATGTATTAAAGATTCTTTTTAGAAAGAATAAGTGCATTATTAAATTTGTATTGGCAATTATTATTTGAAAATACTTTAGAACTAAGTTCTTTAATTGAAACAAAACCTTTCATGTAACAGCCCAAACCACAAAATACTATATTACAATTAAATTATAGTTTTTTCAGTTTTATTTAGTTTTAAAGTCCTCAATCCTTTTGTTCTTATGTATTCAACTATTGCTTATAAATGTACTTAATTAGTATATTTTTCTAAATTATTTCTTTCACATCCAGCCTTTTATGGTCAGGTGACGGAGGGAACGGTCAGTTGGGCAAAGTTATGGACAGACTTAATACCAAAATTAAAGTTATAATTGCCATTCAAATAAAGTATCACACATATTCCATTAAAGAACTCATGTTATTTATATTACATTAGATACCAAACATATATGCAATTCGAGTAATTATCTGTTTTTAATTAGGACTTGGTATGAAGGTAAATGCTTAAAATATACTTTCTTTATAAACTCAATAAACTCTAATAATATAAAAATCTTTGGCTCTTATTAATTATGTAGATCCTTTCTTCATCTTATTGTCAGATTCTGTTTGAGTTTCAAACTTTTTACTAATAAGTTTTTGTATTTTTTTTTAAAGAGAATTTTANTAACAAACAAAATAGCGTTTAGAGATAAGCAAATCCTTCAATAGGCTAAGAGCGCATTCTATTGGAATTAAAACGACATTTTAAACTTGCATACCTGGTAAAAGACAATTTAATTAATGTTATTGTTTATTATAAACTATTTAGAAAGAAAAATATTTATTGTTGGTACAGTAATGAAAATAATAAAAATAGAAATGAAATTGGTCTGAATTTTTAATTAAAATACTTGCTTTAATTTGTAAGTAATTATACTTGTAATAAACTTTAAAATGTATGTTGAATATATTATTCCCTGTAAGTTATAAATCTGTAAAATCAAGTCCTAAAGAAGAAACAGGTACTATAAAACTCTTTTCAGCATTTGCCATACATTTTTTTGTGATTTCCTCAAGAAAGTCTGAATCAACTTGCAATTTAAATAAAAACTTTTTGTATTTCTTGAATTTTGAGTAACTGCAATTTTCCATACATTTTTTTTTTTTTTTATACATTTAGTTTAGCACAAAGCAATCCTTATAGAAATATGTTTTTAATAGTTTCCACAATAATGTGTTTTATAAATCAATATCTCTTTCATTTTGGATAATGACAGAGTTTAACATTTCAATGAACAAATCCTTTCTATCATAATCTTGAAAATACTAATAGTATTATGGGCAAAAGTTTGCTTAATACGATAAATTTGGCATGCTCTAAACTGAAAAAAAAAAAAAAAAAAACATTCACGTAAAGAAATAATTCATATGTCAACTGAATGATCAAAAATGAGTAAAAAATGAGAATTCAATTCTATTCAATATTTTTTATCAATTTTTAAGCTTTAAAAGTTTCTTTTTATTTAGGTTTCATTACTTTCTTTACTTATAAGTTATTGAATATATTGGAAAAATGTAGCATTAAGAAGAATTCAATACTCTTACTTTGAACTCAGGCTCAAAAAGAGGTTTGACTAATGTTGTCTTATATAGATTAATCACTAACATTTATTTTAAGGTCGAAAACATTTTTGAAGAACTATTAATTTATGGAAAATGTCTTTAGATTTAAAGATTAGTTTTCTACACATAAAAATGACAGATATTTATTTTAAGCATAATGATCAAGATTGTGATGAACTCCATGTGATGTAAGTTAAATCAACAAAACTGCAAATTTGAGAGGGAAGTAGCTATTGATGTTGAATTCATGATTTTTTTTTTTTTTAATTTCCTTCAATACTTCACACTGAAGCTCAAAAATATGGCCTTAAACTTATGTTGTGGTTTATGTTTATTCTAAAAAATAATTTATACTTTATATTAAGTTTTCAAATAAAATAAATCACTTTTGAAATACAATTTTTTTTATTCTTGGTATTTCATTACATAATTACAATAGAATTTTTCCTTATAAGGACTAAAGGAAATGTTATTTTTACAGTCTTTTTTAAAATAAATAAATTATTTTATAGAGTTTTGGTATGTGTGAATAATTGGTAAAAAATAAATTACTTAGTCATATAAATTAAAATAAATTAAAACCCATGGTTAAAAAAATATATGACATTATTATTTTTAAGATAAAAATTATGAAAAATGAATACAAGTTCACACAGTATATGACACAGAAATAGCATAAATCATTTGCTATTTCTGTGTCAAATGCACAGAAAGGACTTTTAAAAAAATTTTTTTTTATTTAACCTTCCCTTCAACCATCTTGGGTCATGGAGGAAGGAGACATCTACAGGTTGTCTTCCTACTCTAAACATCAGAGGCTTTGGGCAACCCTTTTATTTCTTGATATAAACTTTCCCAGGGTTGGATTCAAACATGTAGTACCAGGACAGAATAGCACAAATGATCATGTCACCTATCCTCTTGCCCCTCAAAAGGCTTTACATAATGGTTTAACACTCCACTTACTAAAACATTTATACACTTAATTAAAACTCAAAATATTAAGAATTTGATTGTTTATTAATACCATAAACCATTCAGTTATGATGTTGATTCTGGGCAACAAAATATATCACTTTATTTTTATTACATAAATCATTTGTATAAAAAAAAGTACATAAATGGAAAAAAAAAAAATCTTGCTTACTTAATATTATCTTGAATACTGATTATGTCATTTTAAAATCAAAGTAAATTTTTTTTTTTTTTAATGTAAGAAAAATACTTGATATTTTAGGCCAAATTTTCTATCAAGATTTATGCCCGCAGTGATGAAGTATGTATACATTGCAACTTAAAAAATAAATATATTACATCTCATTAAAGTATTATAGTCATTTTATTTTTATTTTAAAATTCAAATTTCAAAAATTTATAATTTATCTAAGATTAAAAACAACAACAGTAATTATAGCCTTGAAATGTTCTATTAAACATTTTCAATTCACATTCTTTTCATAGAATTTAAGAAAACTTACAGTATTTTTAGTTTTTTTTTATTATTCAAATAGAAGAGGAGAAAAATAATTTCTTTAGTTTCTATTTGTTTTTTTAGATGTGTTCCTTCATTAAAAATTGGAAAATTACTTAATAATTAATAAATACAAGGTATATATAGTATAGTATTTGAAGCTGTGTTCTGATATAAATAGCCAAACAAAATTCTTCTTGTGGCTCCTTGCAATAGATAAAGGTTATCCTGCCTTGCCAATTTCTCATTGATCTCTAAATATTGGCTCTATATAATTTTAGAGCAATACATATCCTGGCTTCCTGCATGGCTACTTATATCAGAACAAGTCCAAAAATATTAATGATAGTTCTGTCCAATTATATAGAAAGTGAAGTTAATTAATTTAATTAATTTGCTAATAGGCATAGGTTTTGCTAATGAAAAAAAAAACACAATTTTTTTTTTCAAATGATCTACTTAGTAACACCAGAAATGTCCATTATATAAAATAAAATTGTCACATACTCAATTTAAAAAAAACCCCTGTGAAGTCTAGATTGGTTTATAATTTCCTGTTCTATTATTTTCTATAAATAAAGACTCACTGACCTGTTTTATTTATTTTTTTTTATGTGATTTTAAAATAATGAAAAAAATACAGCTTAATAGTAAGAACTATGTTAAATTTAAGCAAAATAATTTGTTTCTTTTATCATGCAGAAAAGAAAAAAAAAAATTGTTTATCCAAGTAGACCAAGTGATTTCACGTGTTATTAGGGAGGTGCAAGTCCTTTAATGCATAATTGCATATTACTGAGAAATGAATATTGATATTAGTGAATAGTATGAATATATTATGAATAAGTGAATAATCCCACTTAATTAGTAAGTCTTTTTAAATTCCTTTACTAAAAAAAAATTGACCTCATCATTAGGTTATTTTATTTTATTTTTCAGAACACTCACACGCACTCACACACATGCACACACACCCACTAGACTTTTAGATAAGGAGATCACTCAATTTATATTGATACTTTAATGAGACTTATAAGATTTCTTCTTCATCATAGCTTCTTAACCTTCTGAAGAGAAGGACATTTAAGATTTTTTCTCAAGCCATTGAGAGAAATCATTAATACGGAAACTAACTGGAAATTACAAAATATATTCACTCAAAATATATAGAACAAATGAGTGTTAAGTGAAATTTTCTAACATTTATTTCTCATAATTTTTTTACCAAAATGCCTAATAAAAGAAATTTAAGAATAAATCCATTTTGAAAGTATATAAATCAAATTAAGTGTACTTTTTAAAGGTGTTGAATGAATTTATATTTTATTGAAATTGGATGAGGTTGGGGGGGGGGGGGGTTCACGGGAAATAGAAATAATTGATAATGTCTTTGTTATTGTGTTAGAAAAATTTGTTAAATATAATCGGTGTAATAAGAAATATTCTAGCTTTTAGAATCAACATTTACTAAAGGGGTAAGAAAAGGAAGATGTTTAAGAATGCAAAGTAAATACGGATAGAGCGATTTCCCCATATCTCCCCTCTGGGTAGGCTTAAAGCCAGCAACTTCAACATTAGCACTCCTTTAAATGTCCTTTTAGACTTTTGAGATAAAATGGTCATTTACTCTTAATTATATTATTATTTGTTGGCACATGGGAAACCTGCTTAATTCAGGCAGTCCTGAATGATTTTTTTATAAAAACTTTATAAAATTTTTTTGAGAGTCAATATCTTTCAAATTAAGCTTCCAATTGCATATATATAATGTATTAATATTTTTATTCAAGTTATTCATTCATATTTTCTTATTTTTCAAATGTGTTTATTTATAATATAACTAACTTATAGTAATCATGAAAAAAACTGTTCCATTTTGCCAAGGAAGACTTTCTTTGTGTAGTTGAGCACGACATGCTAAATTTCATTGGCACACAAAAGTCAGTGCACTCAAGAGTTTTTTCAAACACAAAAACGATCGCAAGCACGAATGCACACACTTACACAAACAAACAAAACCAACATAAAAATTTTAGTAACTGTTATTCTCGGGATTTTATATTTAAATCGAGGAAAGAAATTAAAAAAAAAAAAAAAATATGCAGGATCAACCTCAATAAATATGCACTTTCAGAATTCACTGAGATTATAAAGAAGAATTTTGACAATTAGTGAAAAAAGTTTTCTTCGTAGAGAGCATGGAATTAAAAAAAAAACGATACTAATGCTGTTGATGAAGGGGCGTACATTTATGACAACTGTAGCTTCTCAAATACTCAATTTTAATATTATTTTCTGAATTTTATTGAAATTGTTACACGTTTTAATATAAAACCAAATTGGTTCATGATCATTGAAAAATAAGTGAGCTATTTGGGATTTTCATTTAGTTATATTTTCGATAACTGCCATTTATTGGAGTTTTTAAGTTTTTTTGAATCTGAATTCTCCCGGAGTACTGTATTTTCACAGTACCTGAATTCTCCCGTATATCGGACTGCTTTCCCAGATTCAAAACGTGCTTATTATTCTTTTAACTAAATTTCACTTCAAAAGCCTTAAAGAGAAAGAAGAAGAGGTCTCTAATCCTATCTATGTAAAGGACTGTGTTTTTAATAAATATTATGAAACATAAATGTAAGGGAATTACTTTCTGCACCCATAATGTTTAATTAAATCTTTCTTAAAGCTAAAATAACAAATTATTATTAATATTAGAATTATTATTTTTCATCTTAATTAGACCCCATCTCCCTTCATCTGATAAAAGTTAAAAAGACATTTTTCAACTGTTTACAATAGAAAGCCTAAATACTGAATTCGGTTCCAATATCTTCAAAAAAAGAGATCCCCCGTACCGGCGAACTTACACCTTCAAATATTTTGCTTAAAATGCACATTTTGTGAAGGTATTATAAATATAAATGTTACAAAATTATATTTCACTCTTATTATGTTCAGTAACTTTAGTGGTAATAATATATTTTTGATTATTCAATTTGGTCAATCTGCAAACCTCCCCTTCCCCTCAACCGATTTGTCATCCAAAGTAAGTTAAGGAAGTTTAAACACCTAATTCGGTTTGATTATTTTAAAAACTTGGGGACACACACATAAACTCANTATTATTAGCTTCTCCAATGTATGATCGGTGAAGAAATGCTAAAATTTTCAATAGTCGCGAGTAAAGTTGTAAAATGTAATATAATGAAGCAATTGGTTTCCTGTTAAAAGGATTATAAGCTATTAAATTTTTTTAATTTAGCAATCCAAACATTTCTATTTTTTTAAAATTATTTTAAAACATGTCAATCAATGAAAAATGAAAACTTCACCATTTATGACGTTGAAAAAACTTTACCATTTACGATGAACCAATGTTAATAATAATATTTACCATTTTAGCTGTTTTAAGCTGTTGAAATAATGAATTGATGTGTAACATAAAATAATATTTAAATACCTAATGATAATAATGACTAGAAGATTTAACATAAAAAAATATATATACACTTTGATTTATTTTAAATAAATATCATCTTCCTTACAAACCTAATTTGTGCAGTAATTGCACACTATGTATTAAACTGTAAAAACTAATAAGGAAATATTTGAATTACAACTGATAAAAGCATATTCTAAAATTTTTCAAACAATTTAAAATTTAAGACTTAAAAAATCACTATCAAAATAATGTTCATGTTTTTAATATGAAGTAATGAATACTCCTTCAATTTGAAAAAAAATAAAAATAACTTTCTTAATAAAATCAGATCAACTGAGAAGTGGAGTGGAAAGCAATATAATGATTGTCAAAGGATCTTAACTACTAATTTATTAAAAGAGAAATAATTCATTAAAAGGTAGTTTTTAAGATGAAATTTTAGCATATAATTTCCCCTCTTCCATTTTTCAAAATGACTTTGAGTTCTTTCCAAAGACTCGACATAAAGAAAGGAAAATTAGGTTAACTCTATACAATTATTTATAGCCCTCTGAGCTAGAAATACTGCCTTACAAAAAAAAAAAAAAAAAAAAAAAAAAAAAAAAAAAAAAAAAAAAAAAAAAAAAAAAAAAAAAAAAAAAAAAAAAAAAAAAAAAAAAAAAAAAAAAAAAANAATTTCTTTTAATACTGAAAAATAGACAATCGAAATATTTTTCCTTGTGATATCATATGTAATAATCCAATCTCTGGATTTAATAATAAAATCAATATCTAAGGGGGGTTAAGGTTTTGTACAAGTTAATTGTGTTGCCAGAAACTAAATTGGAATTTTCAATGTTGTTTTACTTAAAATCCCAGTGCTTAAAAGTGAAGTTACTTTTTTTTAAATAAATGACATTATTAAAATTTTACTATTAATCTATAATTATTTATTTTTATAATGAATATTAACGTCATGAAGTACTGTAAAATTTTACTCGAGAAATTAAGTTACTACTCCAAGTTCTTAAAGATTAAATGTGATTTTATACGGACTATTGAAACTTTTTTTTTAACTTGGACATATACCTTTCGAATGCCGTTAAAATTCGTTAAGTAAGTTTGATGTTAAGATTGGAGGAGAAATTTTTTTTGAGACATATAAAATGTCAACAGAAAACAGGTTTTTTTAAATTCCAATTTTGGATGCTATAGTTCATCTGACTCGAATAGTTATTTAATAAAATAAAAAATAAAAAAAGAAAGAAATTGTGAGTGCTGTCATTTTTACGTTACTGTATTGTGCGAGAAAAAATAAATTATAAAAATTTACCTTAAAGGTTTTGTGTAATTCATAGACAATTGAGGAACTCCTTTGGATTATTATTTTCTTTTCATCATTAAAAATTAAAAGCTTTTCCCTATTTAATGTCACCCAGGCTTGCTGATAGTCACTTGATTGTGATATACTCAAAAACTATTGCGCCAAATATTTTCTATAAGGTTCTAGTTGTTTTGAGATTCGTTATCACAATTTCTAAATAAATGAATTATTATTATAATGCCTTGGTCATGAGCTATTTATTTATAAGGGAAAATTTATCAACAATATACTTGAGAGTATAGGAAATAAGCTTGATATATCTTAGTTACGCTTGACTGAAAAAGAAGCAAAATATAACAAAGATGAACCCTTAAAACCTTTTTAGTGCCACCTAAAAAGTGTCATAGATGTATATCACACACAAGGTATCAACGCTATATCATCTTTACCACTTTTCACATATGTTGTGAACTATACATTGCCATTCAGAACTAAAGATGTAATTAACTTCTTTTTTTGTTGTTGTTGTTGATGTTTGTTTTTGTTTTTTTACAGTTAATGCCTATTAGGGCTAGCCACCGGACGGACTGAGGCGGCGGAGGACTAGTGGACGAATTGGTGGCTGACAAGGCCCGCGGAGCTGTCCACTATGACGGAAGCATAATGAGGGGGCACAAAATGGCCGGCGGCTGTCTCTTCGTGGCTGGAGCATGAAGAACTCGAGGAGTATGGTCGAGGGTCGGAGAGGAGATGGTTCCCCTCTGCAGGGTAGTAGAGCTCCGTGTAGCCCGTGTAGTCCGCTCCGCCACTGCACTCCCCGCCGTTGTACTCCTGGTACATCTGCAAGAAAGTATTAATAGCCGTGATATGTAATGTTTAGAAATGTTTATGTAGGAGTGGGGCCGATGGGCCCCTTCTCTCTGCACACTTATGTTCAATTTTATTGTTATTTTTATTATTTTTTTTATCATACCTTCTATTATCCGTCTTCATTGGTCAAAAATGGTTTGCAGAAACCAATGAAGACGGATAATAGAAGGTATGATAGTTCTATATTCATTGGTAGTGATAATAACCCTTTAGATTTTTTTTATTGTATTTTTCTCTATCTCATCGAATAGAAGGATGTCAAATAACATAATGTAATAAATACAAATTTATTAATTAAAAAAAAACAAGAAATCTTTATGAATAGTATGTAAATCTTAACTTTTCATTGTTATAAAGCTAAAAATTCCTCAATCAGTTTCAAAATTTACTTAAGTAATCCGAGGAGACTTTCTAGAATAAACCTAACGATTCAACTACATATTCACAAAGAACTAATTTATGAGATGGCTAGTGTATTATATGAACAAAAGTCTTATCATGTAATAGTTACGTTCAATAAGATTCACGTGTTTTTTAAGGAAATTAGGGTTGCTGGTAAACGTCCTAAATTATTTAATTATTTTATTTATTTTTTAAATGTAGCATTTAAATTAATTATTTCAATTTTCGTAACAAAGAACTATCACTATTCTAAATTGTTCAATTTGTTATATAACTTTAGATATATTTCTATTATTATACAAATAAGCGTTTCAATGCGCTAAACATTTACGTTACATTAATAATAATAAAATTATTTTATTTGCTCTGTTAGCGAAGTTGATGACTATTAGGATTATATCAAATAATATCCAAAACTTCACACTTCATATATATATTTCTCTAATTGCTGAGTGCTTTCAGAACCAGTGATTCCATCTTCGGACCTCAGTCACCTTATAATGAGTGCTCCTGCCTTGCATATATTATTGTAGGCAGATCTGCATATATTGCTTTAAATGAACATTTTTTTTTTAATAACTTGCTTGTAAGTCCTAGGAAAAGGTAAACAAAGAACAATCTCCCCTCCCTAAAAATATAACTGACCGGTATCTGCTGTCCAAGGTAGAGGTGGTGGGGGTCGTTGTACTCCTCCTGCAAGTACTTGGGCTGTGGAGTTGGCCTGCTCTCCAACCTCTCCTCCGTCCCGCTAGAGCTCAGGACGAGATCTTTGGCCTCGTGGTCACTGCAAAGATAGAGAAAGAGAGATGTAACAAGTTATCGCCAGGAATAATGGACAAGTAGAGCGATATTTCTCTTTTGTACACTGTGGAGTGGTTCCACTTTTAACAATGGGGGAGAGAAAACCAGATAATGTTGATCAAATTTATTTATAATTATGTGATGGCGACAAAACATATCTTGGTGTAATTTTAGTTCACTTAACCAAACATACATTACGAAAACCTTTACTCCTTAATAGTACTAGTTAACAGTAAATACAGTAATCAAGAATAGGTGGGATAGAGAGTGCAGTGAACACACTAAAAGAAAAAATCACAAAGAGTAAAATTTTCGAGGATTTCTCGCCCTTTTTTCAGTAAGGAGTAAGGAGAGACTGACCAGTCTCTCTATAAATAAATATATAATTATAATAAATATTTAAGGAAGATTTTTATGTCAAATAATAATGCAAATTGCTTAACTTTATTTATGGAAATTTGCTAAAAACCACAAACAAAGTACTAAGCTGAGTATATAAAGTATACATACCTGAGGACATAATTAACACTAACAATGCAGTGGGGTCGACTAGAACGGGAATTGTGCACGATTGTGGCGTAGCTCTGCATCCAAACCCAGCCTCCGTCCTTAGCCAGGAATCTGTAGTACTTGCTTGTAACTTGTCCCTTCGCGAGAACTGGAAATAACAGACTCGTTTAGTTTTGAGTGTTCTGAGGTACAACCTGCAAAACAGGCGCCCGACAAGTTTAGCTTTCATCGTACACAAGCCATGGTGTTAACACTGTTCTCCTCCAAGAATTGATATTGAGAGCTGGTGGATGTGCCTTTGGTATGACTGAACTTTTTAGATTGGTATTTAAAAAAATCAAAAAAACAAGTATAATTTTAATCAATCCTTTTTTTTATTTATTAAGTGTTAGCCTCCCATTCAACCTCATGGAGGGAGGGGCTATCTACAGGTTGCCATCCCGTTCTAAACATCCATGGCTCAGGACAAGCCTTTACTAATAAATAAAAGATTGTACTGGGCGGGATTTGAACCCGCAGCGCCAGGGTTGCAAAGACCGGAACGGATCCCATGAGCTACCCTGGCGCCCTAATTAATCAATCCTTAATAAGTATAAAAGTACTTAAATAGTATGTAAAATAAAAGAGTACAACTATTACAGAAACCTTATATAATATGAATACTATAATCATTGTAAAGAAAAATCTTAAGAATAATTTTATTAGGAACTATTATCTCGTAAATGGGCTATTTAGGGGTATATATAGCTAGCTATAAATTCATCGTTTGCCATAAGAAGTGTACTGTTTTACTGCATAGTTTTTATTATTATTAATAAACAATACTCTCCTATAAAACATAAATAATAATAAAAATAACTTACGTGTATGGTGTGAATATCTCATATGCATCATGTCGCTGCTGTGTATATAGTGGTAAAGGGTTTTTTCTATGAGATCTTGTGGTTCATATCCTGTCAGTTGGGATACCCTGCAAATAAATTAGGTAATGCTATACTTAAATTAATTTCCTGCAAGTAAATATCTTAAAAGATAAAAATGGGTTATTGGAATGAGCCAAGAGAAAGCAATTCTTTAACAACGCCTTTATTATGGGGTGGGTAAAAAATAAAATAAAATAAAAAATTACCGTTTTTATCAAATTTGATATTTCAAAGGACTGTAAATCTTATTTTTATATTTTAATTCTATTACTAAAGACTGAGGAAAGAGGTAATGAGAGGAACAGATCCGTGTGGATGAGGCCGATTGAAGGTGGCAACCTATTCCAGGCAACACCACTCATAAGAAGAAATAATATTTTCTAAGAAAAAGTTTCTCCATACATCTAGGCCTGCCTAGAACTTTCTATTTAGTTATAAAGCGGCTCGCCATCAGCCTTAAACTCAGAGTCAGATTCTCTATCAGATCGCGCGTTTTATCCGAGTATCGGGCAAGTCGTGGTCCATGCAGTACCACTGACAGTAACTAGTGAGTGCAGACAATTTATCAAGTGTTCTTTGAAAATAAGCCCTTTTAATTTATTTGTTCATGTTTTTTAATTAACTATAAGAAATTTATCTTTTCTATTTATTTATTTATTATTTACTAAGGACAGTATATTAGATTGTTATCTGTTATTAGTTGTGCCTATAACACTATTTAATGCTAACCAATACTTAATAAACCATAATCTAAAGGGTTATTATTATTTCTACCACCAATGAATATAGAACTCTCATACCTTATATTCTCCGTCTTCATTGGTTTCTGTACATCATCTCCCGTTGGCGAGCGCTTTCGGACACTGTCCATCTTCTGGCCGAATACATACGTTCACTGTCACATTCGGCCAGAAGATGGACAATGTCCGAAAGCGCTCGCCAACGGGAGATGATGTACAGAAAATGGACAATTCTTTGACAATAATTACTGTCATACCTTCTATTATCCGTCTTCATTGATTTCTGTAAACCATCTTCTGTTGGCGAGCGCTTTCTGAAATGATCCATCCTCGTGGCCGGATACATGTGTTTACTGTCACTGTCTGTATCAAGTGAACACATGTATTCGGCCAGAAGATGGACAGTGTCCGAAAGCGCTCGCCGACGGGAGAAGATGTACAGAAACCAATGAAGACGGAGAATATAAGGTATGAGACTTAATAAACCCTTCGGAGCATTCTCTAAGCTTGATAAATCCCATTCGACTTATTCGAGAAAATACTCAATTTAGTTATTTGCTCTAAAATGGCAGTGTCCTATGAAATTCTCGATATTTTAAGGCATTACCGAAAAAAAAAATATTTAAAAAAATACTACAGCCGCTGGAGCAACTCCTGTAATTATTAAATATGAAAAAGAAAGTGTCTTTGATCAGTATACTGGGCGGCATTGATTTGAAAAATTGTGAAGTGGAGATACGACGATGGTAAGGAAGAAAGGCTCCGCGAGACCATTAATGGATATTGATGAGGTTCTGCAGGAAGCTGTTGAGTCAAATCCGTCCAAAAGTACTCGCAAACATCAGGGAGAGTGGTAGCAAAAGATACTGATAGTTAAATAATCTAAAAGGTTATTTTCACTACCAATGAATATAGAACTATTATACCTTCTATTATCCGTCTTTATTGGTTTCTGCAAACCATCTTCTGTTGGCGAGCGCTTTCGGACATTGTCCATCTTCTTGGCTGAATACATGTGTTCACTGTCACTGTCTGTATTCAACTGCTTTTGTGTTCTGTGGGTTGCATCTGACCAACCCACAGAATACAAACGCAGTTTGAAGACAGTGACAGTGAACACATTTAATCGGCCAGAAGATGGACAATGTCCGAAAGCGCTCGCCAACAGAAGATGGTTTGCAGAAACCAATGAAGACGGAGAATAGAAGGTATGATACTGTTAGTCCCTAACAAATGACAACTTCACTCACGAACTTACTTCCCAGCAATTAGCTAAGGTTAGGAACTTTGTGAAAAATATTGGCAAATGTCTGATATGAGATATAACCAGAAGATTATCTCCTCTGATGAAAAGTGACTAGATCGCGGCTATTTTTCCGGTAGCTGCAACAGGGCAATGGATTTTGAAAAAAAATCCATGCTTTGTGTTTTATGGAATTTTGAAGGTGTTATTCATTAAAAATTTCTAGTTAAGGTAAGTTAGTGCGATTGATTCACACCTGTCATTTTCTTGAACGCAATTTTACCACTCGTCACTGCTCAGAGGTTAATTTCAATAAATCCCGCAAAATAAAGCAGGAAAAATATCTGATTGGCCGATGTCAGAGACACTCCAGCAGTAATACAGATAAAAATACAAGGGAGGGATGGAAGTAAACAAAGAGGCGCTGGTGTTTACCGAGACAGGGAGGAGTGAGAACGAGGACACCTGATATGCGAGCGCCACGTGTCTCTCCCATTAGCCGGCTCCGCAGACGTCTGTCGCTCTGTTTGTACCGATAATCTCCCGATAGGCCCCTGGAAACGGATCCAGCTGCCTATCGGGTCGTCGCGCACAGAGGGAATTGGAATTCATCAAGGCTGTTACGTGCGGCCCGAGCAAACTTTACCCTCCACTTGAGATGAACGGCTCGACGCAGAACGAAAACAGACCTTCATTTCTCATAATAGGCACCGAGGTCATTCATTCTTATTAGTGGCGATGCAATATTAGCTATACCAGATTACGTCAGAAAAATTCACTGAATGAATGAACCTATCTAAGCTTGAGAATAAAAAGATAAATTTAGACCAATAAAAAATTACGATTTAATGAAGATTTTTTATATCTAAGGTCTACTTGAGAAAAGTTTTTAATCAACTAACGAGTTCCAGGTTAATCCGCACTCTAATATGTTAATTTAATAATTTAAAGACAAAAGGTAAAAACTGAAGAGGTAGAATCGACTCTGAATGTACAAACGTACATCTAAAACACATACAAGAGAATAGTCCAAAAGTAAGAGTCTATAGTCCAATAATCATCCTTCACGATACAGCATATGAGGAAATCCTTCTTTGAGGAATTATTTTTTATCCATTTTATATCTCATTCGTGATTACGTTTTAAGAAGCAATTAATGTAACAAATGATGTATATAAAAAAAGATAACAAGAATCTCATTTGCACAGTTTCTCTTGACTTGCTAATAAAAATATAAATAATTTTTTTAAAAAAATAACAATCAGTCGGGCGATAAAAATCTTAGGTATATATTAAAAACTATTTACATTTTCTTGTTTCATAGTGAAATATCTCTTACAGATTATGTAAATAACAAATTATTACTCCCCCGAACAAACTAAATATCCAACGACAGAGTAAATTTTTGTATTAACAAAACTAGGTGAATTTTAGACGAGCAGAAAAACAAGAGTGACTAAATAACAATAGTTATTTGGAATGGTCAAAAATTAATCACAGTGTGGTTCCACTTCGGTCTCAATTTTCTTCCAAAGAAGATCCCACCCTTGTCTCAACTAGCTTGTATCTTTAAAGAGTTCCTTTGAATTGACCACTTTTCTACATACTGAAATAAAAATAAAAAAAATAAATAAAAAAATAAAAAGGCAGACCACAAAGTTGCCGTCCATTTAATTATTAGAGTTTTGGAGGAATGTATAGAAATAGTACTTAACCAATATCCGAAAGATTAAGTCGTTTCAAAAATCATTCTAAAATTTTTGAGGCAGAGAGAGTTACAGGAATCATGACTCATTTATTTGAAACCAAAGAGTATGTACTATTTCTTTGATGTTTTTAGTTTCATGGAAAAAAAAAAATCATTATGATGAATTTAAAGTATAAAGACTTTTCTCAGTCAAAGTTTTAATGGTTGTAGGTTCGTTGGGCGTCGAGAGTTATGCTGGAGAAATTAATTAGCGTTTCGGCCAGGATCAGAAAATTAAATATTTCAAAATTGTTGGGTAATTATTATATTATTGCCGACGTTTCGACTTAACTTGTAAGTCATCATGAGGGCGATAGGGATGTCTGGAGAGATATCCGAGGGTGGTTTATGGTCACATCTCAGAGTGCAGAACTAAACTAATTGTGTGATAATCATATTTAAAAACAAGCAATTTTTAAGTTATACTATTGTAAATCTGATGATGTGAGGTCATAATAAAAGGGAAAACTGGGTTATTTATTTTTTATATCCCTATTAATTGAAAGACAGGGTTTTCTATTTGAAAAAAAAATAATGTATTGCAATCCTAATAGTCCATTAACCTCCCGTTCATTCTCTATTACATGGTAAATTACAACAGGTACAACTTGTATGAAATGACCAATTTTACGATGTAAAAAATTAATTTTTTAAATTTTAATTATTTTATGAGGAAAAATCGAGTATTCATGGATTTTGAGCGGTTTTTTTTTTTCTATTTGGCAGAAATAGGTATTAAAATTGTGAGATATGTCACTTTTATCTTCAGCTTGTGTTACCTAAAGAGGGGGTTAGACTATTACGAAATTAAAATACAAAGCATCCATAGCAAAGATACTGTCTTCAAATGTAATATAAATATTGCCGAGGAATTTTCAGAATGTCATTCTTAAAATAATTCTAAACCTTTAAAAAGGCAAAGAAGGTCGATTATGTTTAAATTTAGATCTCTTTTAACTTCAATTTATTTTGTATGATAGTTGTTTAGTTACAAAAGTCTCTCAGACATTAAAATATGAGAGAATACTAAAAAAAAATGTTTTTTTCTCAGAAAAATATAATAATAAGTGTTAAACTATTATGGGTATAAAATCACTTCAAAGTAAACATACCTGGCGTCTAGGAATATGAGTTTGAGATCCAGGGAGGCACGGAACATGAACATGTTCGAGTGCAACTTGATCTCGGTGATGGCAGAGGGGGGGAGTGAGTGGCCGACGGCGACTAGGCCTACGTTTTGGTAGCAGGCCTCGTAGCCGGGATTCTCCACCGGGAACTGCTTCACTTTGAGGTAGCCCGAACAGTGGATCACCTGGAACCAACATTTCAATCACCATTCACAAGCAGAC
Source organism: Oncopeltus fasciatus (assembly GCA_000696205.2). Classification (NCBI taxonomy): domain Eukaryota; kingdom Metazoa; phylum Arthropoda; class Insecta; order Hemiptera; family Lygaeidae; genus Oncopeltus; species Oncopeltus fasciatus. The sequence goes on along the minus strand of KZ807532.1, from coordinate 377,196 downwards.
AGCCCAGCATTTGAAACATTCTTAAGAAAGGAGGGGATACATATAGATATTCAGAAGGCCTTTAGGTTCTTCATCAAGTAAGAGCTTTATTCGCCTAATTAAGTAAGGCTCTTTTAGTTTTAGAGTTACAAAGAGTTCATACAAGTGACCATTCTCACTGTCAAGTAAGTCTTTCTCGTGCACTCAATCCTCTACACGCGACATAATTTATGTTCAAGTAGGCTTCAGGGTTTCCAGAAATATTCTTAAATACTAGTAGATATTTTTTTTTTGTTGGGGTTCGGTCATGGTTGATCCAAAAAATACAATTTAACAAAATTCCAGTACACACTGGACTGTTTCAATCATTAACATTGGACCCAGGTGACTTCATGATAGCCCTCAATAGCACATTTTTTAATATAGTATTTTTTTGATCATCCTAGACCGAGCCCCTACGAAAATATACTACTAATCTTTACGGTCAAAAACTCTTCATTTGAAATTCATAAATACTTTTTCCGGGCTTGACCGTTAAGCTAAATTAAATTATTTTATCTTCTTTAATATGTTTTCTTTTCAAATTTTAACAAATCCAAATGTTATAAATTCGTATATAAATAAAATTATATTTTACACTTATTTTGTTCTATATTTTTTCGTAACAATTGTAATGAAAACAAAGATGTAAGAATTTAAAATTTGATCTCTCTACAAGCCCCCTTCCCTTCGACCGATTTCAGGGATTAATGAATTCATCCAACGGTTTTTAAAAGAAGCCTAAATACAAAATTTGGATAAATATTGAACGCTAGAGCTCGTTCAGAGAGAATGCATATATATATATAGGAAT
>KZ807532.1:352941-366254 GCA_000696205.2 Oncopeltus fasciatus | reverse complement strand
TATATATATATATATGTTTAGTTTCTACAATGCTAGATCGGTAAAGAATGTTGAAATTTTTTTGAAGTCGCGTTACGGTGCCAACATTAATAGCTTCATTTGAATTATACTCAGGGCCGGAAAAAAAATCTAACTACCTCAGTTGGGAATCAAACCCGGGTTTTCCCACTGGTGCGGGGAACCAGAAATTATACTCATCTCTCTCGCTGGTGTAGTAAGTAGCGCACCCGCCCGGAAAGTGGGAGACATGGGTTCTATTCCCTGCTGAGGTAGTTAGATTTTTTTTCTGGCTCAATTCAAATTAATAATTAAATAATGGGGGACTACTTTTCCAATATTAGCATCATGATTTTAATGGTTTGATTCCTCCACTAAAACTCGGATATTTGTAAGGAAGTTGTCATATGTACGGTTCAAGAGTAACTACAAGAAAGCGGTTCCTAGTAACAGGAAATTATGCTAAGAGATATATCTGCACCCCGGGAAGGGGTGGGGGGTGGGTAGACGTGCTCAATAAATGTCATATGATTGGGAGACGACGGGCCCCCACTAATGAGTGACTGCCGCTGGACAAAGGAACGGCTGACTGGGCGGGTAATGAGGACGACGCTCACCTCTAACTAGCGCCCCCCTCCAAGCGGCCTGTTTTACCCTCCAGGGTACGTACGTCTGTCTCTCAGATCGATAGCATGAAAGGCGAGCATTCAGCTCTGCACATCTGATAATGGCCTCAATCCGAAGGTCTACCGCTCCAAGACAAAGCCCATCCAATAACTGGGGACAATGATCTGGCATCATGTGACTTTCGTACGAGTCCAGACCCTACTTTGACTTCCAGTAGGTACTTCCTACCGAGAGGAAATCAAATCCAATGTCCGCGACTCTTGAGACATTGATCTAATTAATTTAAGCTAAAAACCCATTCAAAATTATTTATTTTATAAATCGCTTGAACTAGAGCGACTTTAAACATATGTATTTAAACAAATTAAAAGTCTTTTTTTTTACTGTAGATATTATTATTAGAAGTTAGAAATGTATATTTATTAAAGTATTGTCCAATATTTCGGCTTAGATTGTAAGCCACCTTCAGGGGTACCTGTCATGAATGCGAGAGGGGACGTCGTGTCACTAAGATCTCATTTTCATGACTCGCCATTTTGGTACTAACTTGACCGAACCCCAACAAAAAACATCTAATAATTATATATATATATATATGAGTGTGTGTGTATTTTTCTGATCTCGTTGTAGCAAGCGTAATTTTTAAAATAAAAAATAAAAATGAGTTAATATTTGAAAAAGGAGGGAAGTTAAAAGTTATCAACATAATTGTAATAACTTCATTATTGTTGAGAAAAAATTATCAACATTTTAGGTTAAATATGTTAAATTTTCTTATAATTTATATTAAATACGATTTTTACAGAAGAAAAAATTGATTTACGTAGAAATGTAAGAGATGAGAATACACTTAATTTGGCATTTGGGATTCGTTTTAAAAATCTTTACGTTGATACGTTGTAGGATAAAATTAGATAAAAACATTGAGTGACTTTATACACAATAATTTAAGAAAAGTGCACAAAATGAATATATTTAAGAACATAATTAGAATGGTGGAGTGTTACCACCTGGAAGAAAGAAAAATCTATATTATTTTTGCAGGACTTCACTGCAAGTAGTAGCTGTTTTATTAATAGCTTTTCCTTATTTATTTGTGAATGAATGTTTTATTTATTATTATGTATATTTTTTTTTAACAGAATCATATGTATTTATCTTAACAGAGCTTCTTTTAATTTACCAAAATTTTATGGAAAATTAGAGTTCATTTATTTAATATTACAATATGGCCACTTGTATTTCCTTTCTATTGTAAATCTCATTATTAAAAATAATATTTTTACTTATAATGTGTTAAAATATAAATAGGGCAGTGAGTAGAATTAGCAACAAAAACTGGAAATGATTTGTAAAGATAAACTTTTGAAAAATATTGACCCACAACAGGTCTGAAATATCTGAAGAGGCAAGAAATTACACACAAAAAAAAATTGTTTACATCTCAAAATCCTTAACGTGAATCCCTTATCAGAGAAAAACAGCCGTTAAGGAATACAGATAAAAACTAGGGAAGGAGCGAAAAGGATGTCTGCCAATATCTCGAAATCTGGGGCATTCCGGTGCTATTGTGTGTTCCGGACAATCACTGTCACTGTATCTGTCGTCAAATCGAGCTTTGAGCTTGGACTGAATGCGACAGAATGAGATGCATCTGCATATTGTATACACACACAATGGCTTACCTAACACATTTCTAAAGATGTATTTCACTCAAAAATTTCTATTCAAGGGAGAAGAAAAGCCGTTCATATTCCGATTATTCATTTTAATTATTCGTAAGATCAAACAAATATGTATATTTAAAACTAATTTTTTTTTCTGCCCTTCATTTTCCTCAATAAAAAAATGTAAATTTGTCTAAAATTTGCATTTAAAAAGCTCCAATTTTGTTTTCTAGATAATACATTGTTAAACGCTTTAGGGACCAAATCACAAGATCCAACTATCAAAGCTCTTTATAAACTCACACATATAAAGCTATTTAATTTTCAAATTTTAAAAAAATTCACGCTAAAGCGAGTGCAGACAAATATTAAAATTATGTAAATTGATATAAGTCATTGATTTCCCTCGCTTATGTGAACTTTTTTAAGTTAAATATTTTCAACTAATTTTTTTTTTAAATTAATAAATCATTGTTTTTTACATACTGTTACTTAACATCTTGTTATTTGANTAAATGTACATATATAAAAATAATATAAATAAAATAAAAGAAAGAAAAAATATAATAAAATAAAAATAAAATCAACAATAAAACAAATAAATGGTAATCACTGTGCAGGGAGAAGGGGCCCATCGACCCCACTCCCAATAGGTTTAGACATTAAGGCCCAGGAGGTCGCGAGGCCATTTCCGTTTTAGTCGCCGGAAAAGATTGTGAGGATTGGAGTCCGACGACAGGGATTGGGCATATAGATTGGGATGAAATTGGAGTTTACTATGAAAGAGTTTGAAGCGGGTGTAGATAATATCTTTGACAAAAGGAATATTAATGTCGTGATGAAGGGTAGAGTTGGACACATAATATGGAGCGTTAGCAATTATTCTGAGAATTTTGGACTGAAAGGATTGTATTCGTTGGATATTAGAAGTCTTATCGAATTTTAAGATAAAATTATCTATTACATTAGGTAACTTTCCTTACATTTTGCATTTAGGGGACTTGGCAACTAATTGGCGGACTCAAGAGAACTACTGAACTCAACAGGTTTCCCAGGAAAATCTCACTATCAGGTATTTTAGATATTGAAATTACAAATAAAGTTGACCAAATAACGAACCTAAGTATCACGGAGTGTAATTGGAGGTAATGAATCACAAAATGTACCTCAGCCACCTTCAATCTACATAATTAGAAATTATCTACATAAAAAAATCGATGATTATCCCCAACATGTCCAATTTTTTAATCAGAATGGCGAAAATGACACATTTACTTTAAAATCAAGGTCAATGAGGTGTTACCATATTCCCAGAAAATCCCACCGTCTATCGACTATTTGTTTCGGTTTTACACGAGAGTCTGTGTGAAATTAACACTTACCAACTATCAGAAGATTCATATGATTCTGTATTTCAAAATATATATAATAATAATAAATAAAACATTCATTCACAAATAAATAGGGAAAGCAATTTTAAAAAAATCTACTACTTGCAGGTAAGCCTTGCAAAACTACTTCATACTACTGATACTCCATACCAACTCCAATATACCATTAATATTACTATGTAAATCCATATAATAACGATTCGCATTGACAACTCATTACACCTCACCATGAACTATTGTTAAGAAATTCTTCTTCTTGAAAATATCTTCCCGCTTCTAAAAATATCTCTAAAAATATTAACGACCAAATTTTTTTTGGTGGTATTTAATCCCACGTAAAAGTTTAACAATTTTTAGTGCAAGGGAACAGAATAAAAAATTTAACTGTCTCAGCCAGGGCACGAACCTGGATCTCCTGCTAACCGGGCAGGCGCGTTATCCTATTACGCTACCGGGAGAGCCAGATAACTTATTAAATTCCCAGCCCTGGCTGGGACAGTTAGTATTTTTATTCTATTCCCTTGCATTAATTGATGTAAATAAGAGTATTGAGCCATCTCCTCTTTGACTAGAGCTAGCCATATTTATGAATGTAAATAGACTATTGAGCAGCCTCACATTCTCCTCCTCTCCTAGACGGCTTGACCTGGCAATAAGGTAACATTTTCTATCCTTTTTCGCTCCTTCTCCACCAACGAAGGAGAGAATACACCAACTGCGCGCATTTTTTGGTTTTTATTCTGCACAGAATCATTTGATAGTATCATCAGAGCTTTGTTCTAATATCACGAGCACTAATTATCCTGCTAGTTATTATCCATCTGTTTAATTAAGTCAACTGTCTTGGGAATGCTTTATTTACTTGTGGATTTAATGGTGAAAGATCTCCTCCCCACCCCTACATTCCTCTAGTAATCTTTTATCCTTAGACAAAATTTGCTGTATAATAATTGGAAAATTCCACCCTCCTCCCACTTTTATTATTAAGCAGATTAATGAACAAACTAATGGAAACCTATTTTGCTCTGTACGCTTGCAAACAATTCAATGCAAAACCATCAAGACAAATGTGTAATGCTGGTATTAACTTCCCCTGCTACAACTAAGTGAAATATAAATGAGTTTATGTGAGTGTAAGAGCCATTTTCCCCAAAAAGGAGTTCATATAAGAGTAGAAGATTTGTATACGGCCTATTTCTGTATTGCTTAATGTTCACTAAAGATATTGTGAATAATTCTTCTTTTAATTCAAATCCAGCAACAATGATGGCAATTCGGAATATTATTAAATTTACATTAATTAGCTTAAAATTTAATATTATTTATTATTATACAACAATTTGATATTAATTAAAACATACTTTTAAATTTTCTTAACATTCATCTATGTAGCCAAACTTAAGTTAGCATCACTTTCATTCCTTATCGCCGTTTCGACGGTATTAGAATTGTTCTCGAATATGAAAAAAAATTGTAAGAAAAATTTGCCAAATTGTACAAATTATTTGTAGTCAAAGTGGATACCAGCAAACAAAACTTCTATATTTGATAGTTGTGATGTAGAGATTGGTGTAGTTCTATATGGTAATAAAAAATCTATAAGTTTACAAATGTTTAGAAATGTAAGGGTACTACAATAGTTGAAGTTTGGCCAAAAATTAGCAAAAAAAATCTATTAAATGAAATTTATTGTTTAATGCCAACGTACCTACTCAGACATTCCTTTCAACGATATCAGTTCTGAAGATGGGTTGTATTGTAAGCCGAAATATTGACACTAAATTATAAATTCTTATAAACTTTTCATAAAAGTCATTTTTTTCTAACTCCTCTCAGACAGAATCTTAATTATTAATGTACTCATACATCACACAGTCAATAATCTTCTTCACGTTAGAAACACAACTGCACAAGATACTTTCAGTTATATAATATAATTTTTAAGCTAGCTTACAATAAAACACAAATTAAATTTTTTCGAACAAAAAAAAAGTAACTTACAAACATACCTCAAATACGTAGATCTAAATTTAAATTAATGTACACCTTAGCAAAAAAGCTCATATATACATATATAAAAAGAGTTAGTTAAATCTCACTTATATGCCTAAAAGTTAATAATTACGATACATTAAGGTTATTAATGACAATACATTTTATAAAAATTAAAATGCACAAGAAAGAAATACATAGATCTGAGCGAATGACAGCCAAGTCAAAATTAAATTTCACACTATCAGATCTTAATCCACCACCACATCTAAACACTAAATAACATATAACATCCACTAAGAGAACTGATTGTCTTATGGGTCTGAACCCATGCATGCTGGTATAAACCATACTGATTTATATTGTGATTTTTTTTTTAGATACTAAGAAATTCGGCCTTATAAAGATAAACCATTTGTACCGTTATATGTATCAAAGTTAATTTTAAAGTAGATAAGATAGAGACAGATAAATAGGTAGATAGATAGAAAGAGAGAGAGAGGGGGGGAGAAGAGAGAGAGATAGATAGATAGAGAGAGAAAGAGAGAGAGAGAGAGAAAAGAGAGAGAGAGAGAGAGAGAGAGAGAGAGATATCCCCTTGAATAAACTACTAAACCGTATGAAAGTGGAGCATTCAATGTTACCGCAGGAGAAGAAGAGAGAGGTTATAAGAGGCTAAGATTGACAGTGGTATAATTCTTTTATGGGACAAAATTATATAAATTATAGAAAAGAGCATTTTAATTTATGTTGAATAACGAAAATTCTGCCTTGTCTTTTCTTCTGAAGTTATTCCTATTATTGATGACTAAAGAGCTGAATCCTTAGCTTTGTTTCGGTTCATTGAGAATTAAAAATAACTACTTTACTTATACAAAAGCAGCTGAAGTAAATTTTCACTACCAATAAATTACTGAATAAATAAAAATAAAGAATATTATCAATTACAGGTTGGGCATAGAGACACCCAGTTTACTGATAGTGAACAAATTATTGGGATTATTAGAGATATTACAAAAATAATGAATTTTCAAATTTGAATTTTAAATTTAAAATAAATAATAACGTAGCTTATTATTTAAAAGTATAAAACAAATAGTGACAAAACTTATAATTTATTAGGAATGGAACGTATATAGAAACTATTAAAATTCATAGAAACCAACACCACAGATGATAAATTGAATTATATTAATGGAAACAAGAAATTGAAGAAAGTAATCTAGAGTAAAATAAAATAATCTCTGGAGTACTATTGAATTAATTAGTTTAATAAAAAGCTTTAGAAGGAATTTCAAAATAAATTTATTATTTATTAACGTATTTGTTTGGTAGATAAACAAAAAAAGAATATCCTGCATTTATTGAATATTTTAATTATTTCACTGAATATAGGGCGAAGAAAAATTAATATAAAATATATTATAATTTATTTTCAGATTTTTAATGGCAGTAGACATCATCTGAAGCTCGCTTATGAATGTCAATAAAAAATGTTGTTACCTGCTATTCTGCTTTATTAAAAAATTAATTACCCTACTCACGTCAAATTATACAGTTGGTAGGAAATACAAAATCCGGCATGGAAAATTAGTGCCAATAAATAAGTATTCTCAATTATTTTCACGAATTATTATATGCAAAGTGCGAATAATACAAGAATAAATAATTTTATGACGGATATTTATTACCGGTATCGAGATTTTGCATTATACAGATATTTCAGGTGTAAATATTGCAGCTATCATTACTAGACTATCGATGAACAGATTTGTGACGCAGTAACATTAGGTCCTCTTACGGATTGACAGGTACGACCCACAAGTCACATTAAGTATGCAGTCGGTAAGGATAAGATCCCACTTATACCTGGTGGGTTACAATTCCAAATCTATTTCTTAAATCGTAGAGAGTCGGAAGCACGACAAGCCATGACAATGAGAGGAAGAACTATTTCCCGAGTAAGAAAACCCCCAGAGACCGATCGGAGAAGAAAGAGAATCACAAATGAGAGCTACCGTGTGGGAAGAGGTGTCTCATTTTGAGGTAGGAGGTGGTCAGTCTGATGATGGAGGCTTTGTCCAGTTGTGAGGTTATAGCTGCTGGAAGGGGCAGGAGCTTAGCTAGCTCCAGGAACTCTGTGTTCTCCTTCTCTCGCCTCGATCGGGCAGCATTCTTCGACTTCTCCTTCATCTGCAACAGCAAAACTCTAACTGTGTTATTTTGCTAAATCCCTTACTAATTTAAAAAAAAAAAAATCAATGGCTTGGCTATAACACTGAGTCATATACTATGTGTTTGTAAGTTTTATTAAAAATACATTCAAAGGATTGTTTTCAAAATGTTAGTAAATTAGGTAAATAATCTAAAAGATTATTTTCACTACCAATGAATATAGAACTGTCATACCTTCTATTATCCGTCTTTCATTGGTTTCAAGATGGTTTGCAGAAACCAATAAAGACGGATAATAGAAGATATGATAGTTAGAATATTACTTAGGTATTTAGTCTTTTGAAAAATTATTTTACGTATTAAAATCATAGAAGGAAAACTTTCTACTTTAATAATTTCCCAAATTACAATATCTCTTAGTGAGAGATCAGTCTCTCTTTACTCCTCACTGACAAAGGGCCAGAAGTCTCCCCAAAAATTTTACTCTTTACTGATTTTTTTCTTTTTGTGTGCTCACTGCACTCTTTATTCCACCTCTTCTTGTTTACACACACACACAGATATATATATAGTTAGTATTTTTAAAATAGAGTAAATTAACAAACTTAATTGGTCTTACTATATAGTACGAGTTACTAGTTTTAGCTAATTATTTAATTTAAGGTCATTAGTTAAGAAGCACTATCGGACAATAATATAAACAGATATAAACTATCTTACATGGATCAATGTAGACCATTACTTCGATATTATAAAAACTTCATATCAATGTAATGGATTTTAGGATAATTTTTGAAACACTCGATTCTATAATAGCTAGCTAATCAGCTTGTCTTTTATGATAATGTCACAAAAATAGTAATAAACATAAGGAGAGTTTGTTGACCGTAGATATTATTCTTAGATGATTTTAGTTGGGGGTCAAGGTAGATCCAAAAAACACAAATTTAAAAAAATGTATTTTTTAAAAAGGATTATCTGCCAACGTTTCTCTCATCTTCATGAAAGCCCTGAAGATGGCTTACAATGTAAGCCGAAACGTTGGCAGATAATCCTTTATTAAAAAATACATTTTTTAAATTTGTGTTTTTTGGATCTACCTTGACCGAACCCCAACTAAAATCATCTTAGANCTAGATCGTGTGATTATAAAGTTGTTTATAATTTTATATGTTTGAAGATATAAAATATTAAACAACTTTATTAAAGAAATAATAAACAAAGAGTGCACTGTGAGAATTGTACCTAGACCTTAGATCAGAAGTCCAGTACCTTAACGACCAGACCACTGTGTCCTTAACAATATATCTTACATGCTAACTTAAAAACTAGCAATATATCTATCTAACAATATATCTTACATGTTATCTATATATATATATATATAGATAGATAGATAAATAAATATCGGAGTCGAATAATATTTTGATACCTTAGGTTGTTTCTTCTTGAAAATATGACCGGCCATGGCCTACACCTGATGACTAAGGGATGGGACATAACAGCCAGACAGATTGGCGACTGAGGCATACTGACAGGTGGGCGTCACGTGGATACCCCACCTGGAGGTACAAGGAGGATCCGAAGACGCATGCGCCTGCACTAACGGGCCCACCCCTAAGAACCCTGTTTCGGAGAGGGGAGGTTTTTTATCAGCCCTCAAAGTTTTTAAGTTTTCACACTCCCTGACCCTCTTGTTCTGGGGGGAAACTAGGAATTTTGCATCCGTCGATAAATTTAACACCTCTCATGACACAGTAAGGTAAATTAAGATGGTTATCGCTACTCGTTCATTATTTTTAACAAAAGAAAGAAATAATATGCATCTCATTTAGTCGGCCTATTTCAAAATTACACTGACAAATGTTACAGAAACGAAACTTCTAATTTAGCTTAACTTAGTCATTCGATGGAGAATTATTTAGTATTTGAAATGCCGCTAAAATGAACCAAATTGAGAAAGACAGAATAACTTATTCTGCTGCCACTAAGATAAGGTAATGAATCTTTCTTCTAAAAATCTTTCTAGAAACCTTTCCTTATATAACGTTTTCTGAAAACTCTACATTAAAATTTCAACTAAAGTTTAAGATTTTACTGACATTTAAAAAAACTTAAAGAGCACAGAGCGCACAGTAAGTTTGTCAATATAAGCTTATTAAAAACTTTCAGTAAGATAGCTGAGATTATTTAATAGCTCGATTTCACCCCGAATCTGCTAGAAGTCTAGTTTTGAATGTTAAGATTTTATCAATATTTGTGCTTGACTAAGAACCGTAAAAATTACGCACACTTCAATAAGTATTCTAATTTTGACGAAAACAGAACATATATATCATAGCTCTTAGAAGTAGAAAGTTTTAAATACTGTTTTCCTCAATTGTTATTAAAAGTCTAAAAAAAAAAAATACGTTTATAAAAAAAAATAACATTTCACAATCTTTATCGTAAGGGGTGATTTTCGAAGTTATAAGTCTCTGAAAGAATGCCCTTAATTCCGTTCCTTCGACCCTTAATTCTCACGGTTTAGGAGGGAAACATCCATATTTTTGAATTTTTTTTTTTTTGAATGAATCTAAATTTTTAAAACATCTGGAGGTGAGTAAAACATTCTGAGGGAGTCAGTGAGATGTGGATCCGAGTTTATTGTAGAATGTCGAATCAATGACTTTTGGATTTGCCTATCTAAGAAAAAACCGATGTAAATATACAAATTTAGTTGTGGTTTATTATCTCACGTAAATTTTAAACAATTAATGCGAGGGAATAGAATAAAAAATCTATCTGTCCCAGCCAGCACTCGAACCTGGATCTCCTGCTTTCCGGGCACAAATGCTACCACTTGCATTCTTGGGTTAGGCTCTCGCTAGTGTGTTGGGAATTTATTAAGTTATCTAGCTCGTCCCGGTGGTGTAAGTGGTAGCATTCGTGCTAGTGTGTTGAGAGTTATCTAGCTCATCCCGGTGGTGTAATGGAAGCATACCGGCCCGACAAGCAGGAGATCCAGATTCGAGTCCTGGCTGGGACATATAGATTTTTAATTCTATTCCCTCGCATTAATTGTTTTTTAAAAAAACCGATGTATCGATGGAATTGATCACTGTAAATAACGTAATGTATGTGCACTGAAACACTAAATAACATAAACTCAAAAAGTTAAATTTGGTCGCTTATATACCAGTCCCCTAGACTCGGGAGGGAAGTAAAAATGTCCTTTTAAGATTAAACTTTGATTTTGATTTATATTTATTTATTTAAAAAAAGTATTATTTCACTACCCTCTATTAGGTTAAGCCTTTTTACATTCATAATTAAAGGACTAAGCCAGAAAGAATGTTGGAATTATCAACTGAATTATTATAGAGTTATTCTTTTAATGATAATATCAATTTCCGTAGGCTCTCTTGACTGATGGTTTGGGGATAATTTCCCAAATCCAGTGGGGGTTAAGCTGAAATCCGTACTGTGCTGAAACTGTTTTCCAGCCGTTAGAGCGTACATCGCATGGGCGTGGCTAATGTATGCACCTACCTCTCTAATGGACACACCACCTGCAGGCCCCGCCTTTCTCGGGGCATGGATTCATTACACTCCTGTATGTTCGAATCATTCCTTCTGCCACACCCCTTTTCATGGGAGATTTCATTTTTCGACAGCCCCACAAATAGTGGGCACTTAAATAAAAACCCTAATAAAGTATATAAATTTTAGAAAAAAATAAAATAAATAATTACCGCGAATATACTCAATTACATTATTTCAGAGTGAAGGAGATTCTAAGTAAAAATAAATTAGAAAATGTCTTCTTTGACTTTTTGAAGTTGTCGATACTACAAATAACAGATATTTGGTTACCAAAGGGTAAGGACAACTAGAGATGGGTTAAGACCTTGTGAGTGAGTTAGGAAATTGCACATACGAGCTAATAGTATAAATGCTGGTAAATATTTAATACATAAATGGTTTTTATATTTAAAAATTAACTTTTTGGACACCCAGCGTAGAAATATTTTTACACCATTTACAATAGCAGTGAGTATAAGGCGATTATATCCCAAAATTCCTATAAATCTGTTCTGTGGAATTTCAGATTAACTGGCTTAGAAAAACTGCTTACAAACAAACTGAATGTCAAAAGCCGAAGAAATTAAACTCTAAAGATGAGGTTAAAGTCGGCCATAAAGGAAAAACGAAATTATTTTAAAATAATTATCTTTTGAGGACATAAAATAGTTCTCTAGGGAATTGTATTTTGAAAAGCTTTAAAAAACGTTTTTTTCAGACCTTAAAATCGCTAAAGACATTAAAACAACTTAAATTTATGCTTTAAAAAAATATCTACTCGTGATTAATATATAAAGAAATTAAAAAGAGATCATTAATAAATTCAAATGCAGCCTAAAAATAAAAATTACAATGAATTTAGGGTCATAGTAAAATAATTTGTTGTATATGGTAGTAAGCTCATATATTAAGGACAATAAAAAAAATTAATAAATTACAATATTTATTTAATTCTCCACTATTATACAGCCGAAAACCCAAAATTGGGATTTGAGAGACGATGGTTTTACAAAAAGACCATACTGGAAAAATCATAAATATTTTCATTTTTCTTAGTTTTTTAAAATATTGATAAAACATAGATAATGCTTATAATTTCATTTTCTGACTTTATTTTCTACATTTCTATATTTATTAAAAGCTCTTATTAAGGAAAATATTTAAGAATGTAAGTAAAACCGTCGGTTGTCACCGTTTCTCCTTAGTATTTTTTACCCATCGAGATCAAATTAATCCTTTGCTTCTATTTATTTTTGAATTGGAAGTGGAAAGTGGACTCAGTAGATTTCGGGAAGTAGATCCTCTTTCTAAAGTAAATGAATCTCAAATTATTTTGTGTACCTACATTATCTTATCTACCTAAATACAGCCCATAATGATACATTTTAAATTTGGATATAAAGAGTGAGCAGATGGCACAATATTGGACAAATATATATATAAACTTTATAAAATGCTTTAGGACGAAATTTTCTTTTGTATGAAAATAACATTAACATAACATGGATTGTTGGTTTTACTATGTAATTGTATATTATTCAATTCTGTCTCTAAATAAAATAAATATTTGTCCTATTTCTATCACATAAATGTATTTGCTTTTTTAACCCATTAAATTAATTCAACCGTGGAGAAATAAATTAGGTCATCACCAAAGTGTATGTATTTATTTATGAGTAATTATTTAGTTTTAGCTTGTTTTTTGTCAAGTTTCATCCCTCATACTAGATAACAAAAGGGACTAAATCGAAAAGAAGTATTAAACCTGGAACAAGCGGCTTTTCACATACTTTGACATATACAGATTTTTTTTCATTAATTTATTTAAATTTGTATGTACGATAAATTTGCGTGCTTGTCTTGCCAATATATACTTTCTATAGGCCACAATTAAAAAAAA
>KZ807532.1:319869-332376 GCA_000696205.2 Oncopeltus fasciatus | reverse complement strand
CCTCTCATTAATTGTTTAAAATTTACGTGGGATAAAAAACCACAACCAAATAAAATATTTATAAATTAAAATTTAATAAAGTAAATGACGAGAGTCGACAAAATGTATGACAATGTCAGCTACTTCGAGTTTAAGAAGAAGTTCTCGTCTTTCTCGTAAGTTAGGCTCTCGCTAGTGTAGAGGGTGAGATATCTAGCTAGTCCTTGTGGTGTAACGGTTTAGCACACCGGCCCGGATACAGGAGATCCAGATTCGATTCCTGGCGAGGACAGATAGATTTTTTTTTATTCTGTTCCCTCTGATTAATAGTTTATAACTCCTTATTCCTCTCCCCAAGCGTCCCGTAATACCAGCATGATAGAAAACTAAGATAAAAGTTGGTACTCATCAAACACAAGGGATAAGGCAAAGTAGAAAATAGTTATTTCAATTAGATGTTTTTTTGTTGGAGTTCAGTCAAGGTAGATCCAACCCCCCCCCCCCCCCCAAAAAAATCTACCTTGACCAAACCCCAACAAAAAATCATCTAATAATAATATATTCGGTCAAAAATACCCTCCACTTGAAGAGCTATTTCTGTTTTAGATGAAGAAGAAATAAGACAGAGGAATGGCTCCTGGAAGTTGATTGGGTTCGGTTTGCTAGCTAGACGACATACATAGATATATAAGTAGATAGATTTAAATATGATGGGCCAGCGGTGTTAATTGAGCGCAAGTGTCATTCTTAAGCCCCTGGGATCCCATTACCGACTTTCCTACCCTTAACGGAGGACCGGGCTTAAGGGTTCCTTTCGCAGGTATAGAGTCGGCTCCCACCAATATATCAAAGTGTCCTGTCAGGGAGCGCTATAGCCAACTGAAGAACTAAATGAATACATAAAACTATTAATTACTGATATATTTATTTTTAAAAAATCAATTTGTTGGAAATACAACAAAATATTTATTTTGAAAGATATCATCCATTAAAGTCTTATTTAACTGTTTGCAAAATATAATATAATTAATACAGATTTTGCTTCCTTCATTTCAGATATTGTGGCCACTGAAGAAATAAAAAGTAATACATAGATATGATTTATGTTTAAATTAAGTATTAGACACAAGTTTAGGGATTTTAATCCCCTACCCATGAAATATAGATTCTCTCGTTGAAAAATGGGGTCGTTACTTTATAATATTGTATTGATAATGCTCCGTTTACAGACTGCCTTATTTAGTGAATTGCCATTTATTTTGACTTCATTACATTTAAACCATGACAAAAATTTTTAATAACATTAACAAAATAATATAATGTAAATGTAAAACACATTGCACATAGACATTAGGATTGTTTTATATATTTGATTATATTATATATAAGTGAATTTAAAACTAGCAAAGCGATATCCACCAGTGTCTGCTCTGATAGCCATTGGATTGATGGTTAGCTTCTGTAAATCTAGCTTTCTTTAAAGACATTGATCTGAATAATCAAATTTAAAAAATTTACATCTCCCAAACGAGGGCTTACTTAAAGGAATTACTTAAACTTGAAAATAACGCGATAAATTAATAGGGAAAAAATCCGCTATCCCAGACATTAATTTTTAAAAAAAACTAAATTTTCTTGGGAGGAGCAGGACATCTAAATTCTGTCGGACCAAGGACATTAAGTAAGGAAAAGTCATGGATTTTTGAAATCCCTTCAAACCAAAGGGTTAGAAACCCTTAATGTAATCACACTCAATTAACCAGCACACTAGAAAAATTTAACATTAAAATTTCTGCCCAATAAGAAACCAGATGAAAATCATTTACATTTTTAAAAGCTTTATTGTTTGTTAAAACAAAAACAAAAAACAAAAAAAAAAACGTGCAAGATAAATAAACAATGGATCAAAACAATTTGTTATTGTTTTCGCTGAAAAGAAGTCTATAATGGATTCTGTCATTGACTATTTATTTCTATCTCAAAAAATATCAATAAGATCAGAAAACATGCCATATACTTTATGTAATATACATGCACCAACTAAAGACTACAATGGAAAAAAAAATCCACAAATATCTGAAGACTTCTGGGAAATCCTCGAGGAGACTATTAACTAAATACCAAATCACTAATTAAATAGTATTTTGGGAATGTACAGTTAGTTAATGAATATAAATACAGTAAATTACTGAACAATTAATATTGAAAATTATATAAACTTTTCTCAAAACATTAACCACAAAGTCATAAAAACTCCTAATTCTTAAGCGTAAATTAACAACTTGGAAATCCCCTAACATATTGCTTGGAAAATTACAAATTGGTCATATTGTTATATCCAAAAACAAGCAAAGGAAAATACTCAACGTAAAATTTATTTGAATCTGAATACTGATTCGTTAAAATTAAAATTAAATTTCAACCAAATAGAAGAGAATAACTTAAAAAAGATCATTCTGTGCTGACCATTAATATATATAAACAAAACTGAAAAAAAATAAAATATATTCAATAAATTTATGAAGTGGATACTAAAAAACGGGCGAACCTGGTAATCAAATTTTCAGATAATAAGAGATAATACGAGATAATACTGAATTAGGGAAATTTCTATGAAAAGAAAATGCTAAGATGTGGAATAAGGAATTAAGCTATTAAAATAAAATTCAAGCCCCCATAAATTTTAACAGCCTCGCGGAAAAAAAACCCAGAAAGAATTTTTAAATGTACAAAATAAAAGAAAACATCTTAAATTATTCGAAAAGAAAAATGGTCATGATAATAAAATAGACAATATTCAAGTAAAAATTTAACAAAAACAATATCCGTATGTTCAAATGGAGAGTTTTTTGGTTGTAGAGATTATAAGTTAATGTTTTTTGTTCGGGTTCGGTCAGGGAAGATCCAATTAAATAAAATTTGTATTTTTTAATTAGCGATCAACGTTTCAGCTTATTTTCTTAAGACCTTATATTTCAACAGTCCTACAATGTAAGCCGAAACGTCGGCAAATAATAAAAAATACACATTTTTCTAAATTGTATTTTTTGGATTTACCTTAACCGAACCCCAACAAAAAAACATCTACCGATATCCGTAACTTTTACGAGACCTTCAGACAGTATACAATTAGTTACCAATATTATACTCAGTGATTTCAATGAGTTGATAGTTCTCTAAATAGCTAAAATATTTTAAAACTCTACTTAACTCCGGACTATCTGTAAAAAGTCTTCGGTTTACTAATACCAAGATCAACTTAAAGTTGATTTTATTCATAAAATATGGAGGGCGCTGATAACCTCAGCAGTTGAGCGCAAATTCTCCGTAAATTCTCCAATAAACAAACAACTAATACCAAATCCTTACTCACAACTATCTATAATGGAAGAATTATGACACAATTAAAATGTTAAACTTAACATAAGGCTCCGGAGAAAGAACTATTGAAAATGACCTCCAAACATTCACAAAATTATCAGGCAAGTATGGGAATGGTACAGTTTAATTGGAGATGTTCATTCAACCTCCGGGTCCAAACCCTGACTTGACTTGAAGGTCATTGAATCCTCTCCAAGACTGTCAGAGTCTGACTCTTGCACCATCAGACCATTAGTACGCCTACTTGCTTAATGCAAGAAGTAGACTTCTCGCAATGAGTAATAGTTCACTAGGCCATATATATTGCCATCTCAAATGTACAAGAGGCATTTCATCAACGTTCGAAAATAATCCTTGTTTCTACCTAAAAATAAGAATCAATGTCGTATGTAGAGAATTACTTTTACATCTATCGATATTTGATTACTTCTCTTATATGCCGAAATAAACCAAAATAACACTTATAGATGATTATTTATCTTCTTAATTCACCTAAAACATAATTTCATACATTTACTCCTGAGTTCAGAACTAGAAACTAAAAAACTTGTTTAAATGATTAATGAATAACATGGAAAAACTCTTGTTATGATGGGTTCTGGACTAGACTAGCTACTAAATATTTGGTTTTATGTCGTTGTTTTTTTCCTCTCATGCAACTACTTAGGGTCTTGGAAAGAAGAGCTATCTTTAACTAGCTACTTTTTTGTAATTACCTATGGTAGTGGGCAAGCTTTTATTTATAAATTAAATATTGCCAATCCCAATCCTTTAGCCCAAACTCTATCCAGTATTATCCATCCTGACAATCTATCACTTCGCCTAAATAGGAAATGGTCCCGAGACCTTTTCATTGCCAACACTTCATAAAACTAATATGAAGAGAAAAAAAACAACCTGTTAATATTGTAAATAGAGATCTAGGAGTTCTGCAATTGGGCAGCTTCTCCATCAAGCGAAACACAATGAATTCCTTCTTCTGTTTTTTTGTATTTTATTTATTTATTTTTAATATGCAAATTTTTTTTTTTCATGTTTATTTATTTACCTATTTTTTTTTGTTTGTAAATATTGCCAAAGGCAGAATTTGACTAACGAGTCCCGAACGGCTAAGCCGGTGCCCTCATAATATTGGGTTTAAAGCTACTAACAGACAATACAAGGCAGTTGAATACAGACAGTGACGGTGAACACATGTATTCGGCCAAGAAGATGGACAATGTCCGAAAGCACTCGCCGACGAAGGATGGTTTGCAGAAACCAATGAAGACGGATAATAGAAGGTATGATAGACAATACAAGTTCTTTGTAAAGGCATCCTTGTGAGCGAGAAAAATGTGAAATGACCAACATAGCCCGAAAAGGGGATGTCCTAATTGTTATTTCAATTATTTAGATGTGTTTCCCTTTTGGGTATACAAAACTACTATTAAAAGAACATTTAAAATACATGCCACAGTCTGTCTTCCTATTTATGAATAATTCGGACGGTAATTTCATAGCGATTTAACCTCTACCCTGGAAGTTATAAGAGAGTAGTCAACTGGATTAACAGTATTCCCTTCAGATGATGTTCAAGATGGACTCTTTTGTAAGGAAAAAGAGACTGCTCCTAACCATACAGTTTTGTGTTGCAAAAAAGTTAACAAGAAAATGGCCATTGCCAGTATTGAAATTGTCAGACTATGTTTATTTATGGTTGTGTAATACATTGCTTTCTTTTCAAGCAATACAATAATCTCTATTTTATTGAGTATTTAAAGTATGTTATTTAACACATTATAGGATTTTTAATTGTCTTCTTATCCACTAAATCACAAGTTTACATTTTTTTTTAATGTAACAATATTGAATGTGGTTCATTACTCAACTTTTCTAAAGTTTAGTGGAAATCCATTCCAGGCGACGACGCCTGAATTACTCTGTGCATCTTGCGGCAAATCTCAAGGTATCGAAAACGTATTCTAATCTTAGCTAAAACCTAAGGAGACTAACAATATAGTTCTAAGAGCTCTTGAGAAGAGCTTTATAGAAGCTGAAAGCTACTTTAAAAATAAACTCTTTGGGAGACACTGGAGATTTTTTAGTTATAAATATTTTAACCAAATATTATTTTTAATAGATATTAACCAACTCAAAACTTATCAATATGTATGAAACTACTTTTTTAAGAAATTCTTACATTCGACCTTGCTGATTTTAAAATAATTTTACAGAATTATTCATAGAAATCATTTAAACTAAATACCAAGTTTAACTTGGCATTTTAATAAAAACCATGACCCCTGATGTTTAAGAAATATTTTCAGTCATTTTGTCTATTTGAGCTTAACCCCCACCCTTAATGATAAAATTTTAATCGTGAAAATATATTTGAAATCAAGAACTAATGAAATAATTATTAAATTTCTCGATGACGAGCTTTATTTCACTTAAATATCTTTTATGCAATAGAGCGTTTAACATTTCTTAATCATATTTTGGGTCTCAGACAATTCCTCACCCTGCTTTTAACTACTTTGATGGTTTATAGACCATATATTTAAATAACATTTTCCATGCTACATGACAAGTTGTCTGGCGTTCAGAGGAAAAATCATGGTCAACGGAGCTTCAGAAAAATTTATAAAAAAATGAAAAATGGAGGTGCACTCATGCATAAGACGTTTAACCAAATTCACTTAAACTAGGTATTTCGGAAGAACAAGCATAATCTTAATTTAAAATTTAATTATCATTTAAGTAGCTTTTGTGTCAAATTTTACTGCGGTAGTATAGTTTGTAGGATCAAATAAAGCGATGAACACGTCGTTAATTTCTTCGTCTCCTTTCAGAACCATTTATTTCTTTATAACCGGTGGAAAAAATGTATAAATTTTTGTCTGTGTTCATCAAAATATTACATAAAACACCTATAGATCATTTAATCTTTATAATCCTTTACAAAAATGAGTTCTGTTTCATCACAATAAAGTGTAAGTTTGATGGGGGCAACTTTCGATTTTTGAGTTAATTTTAGGCGCTAATTAATACGAAAATATTGGATTTTAAATGTAAAAACTTAAAGAAAATCAGTAACCTCGTCCTTCCACGAAAATACATTTACATTGTTTAGTTGTCAACTTACTTAAAAGTCAGAGAGAAAACCTTGAACAAAACAATAGTCTAATGAGGTGTCATTCCTTTAACGTCAAACTCATTATATTTTCAACTCATACAAAATATACAAAAAAAAAATTTGTGTATATTTTAAAAACAGATGTGAATGGGTAAATGAATTATTTATATTTCGAGAAATGGAACAATCAATTTAAATAATATATATTTTTTAGTGATTCACTTTAGACTCTATATACTAAAATACTCTAGACTCTATGCAACTTATCCCGACATGTACTCATTTTTATTAATGATGTGGAACAATAAAAAAATATCTCCTTAAACAAAAGCATATTTACAGTCTAAAAAATTAAAAGAAAAATGTAATTATTAAACTTAATAATTACTTATTTACGTTACTACTTGAATGATATATAATCCAGTATCGAACCAAACATTTAATTAATTCTGGTCGTTTTACTCTATTTGCTTTAAACTTAAAAAAAAAAAAAAAAAAATAGAATTATCGTAAAATTATGAGGTTTATGTGTATCTATGGATTTTATGACATATTTTCGACTCTCTCTAGTTATTCTATTTGAATTAGTGTTTGGAAAAAAAAGGTTTGAATGACACCGACCATTTTTAACGAGTTTGTTTGTACATACATCAGCGATCATTGGCAATTAAATTCAGGAAAATGTATATAAATTACTTCGACTGTCTTCACTCTCTTTCCTTGTTTCGATGTCAATAATACTGTTCATTATAATCATAATAAACAAACGTTAAGATAACCTAACTGTGAACTATAATGTACCTAACTTTTGCAATCCCAATATATAGTGTGCCCTTTTGTTGACTACCTAGATGGTAGCATTTGAGAGGGAAACATTAACTCTGAAAAGGTGAGGCATATTTACTGAAATTTGAGTTTTATTCAGAGAAAACTTGTTCAGCTTTTTATTTCTCGTATTAGCTTTTTATAATTAGTTATGCCCTGGTCCATAATAGTATATGAGCCGGCTTTATTTATTCATTGAAGTTATTCAAGGGAAAATGGAATAGCCTTGTAGTCGTCACTGAGACTCAAAATGGTTTTCATTACACATTCTATATCCTCTTATTCTTTTGGAACTATGGAATTAGGCATTTGGATAAAGCTATTGAGACACACTCACTTTAGGGTTCAAACGATAACTATAGAAGTGATGTTGGTGCGTCCGAGAAGGGTCCAGACATAGATGAAAATGAAGATGGAAGATCTGCCAATCCTCCTTTTGGCACATAAGAGAGGCTAACACACACACACACACACACACACACACACACACACACACACACACACACACACACACACACACACACACACACACACACACACACACACACACACANACACACACACACACACACACACACACACACACACACACACACACACACACACACACACACTCTTTCTCTCTCTCTCATTTTTCTAACGACTCCAGTAACGGAACTGCGAAAGGTTTGTAAATATGAGTCGAGTGTTGAGTCCACTAATCCTCATAATTAAGTTCAATTCTTAAAATTTAATTACTTCCGTGGCAATAGGAAACTTATTCAATAAAAATTTCAAAATAAATGTTATGGGTCCATCATTTGCCGATTCGAATCTCTCCAGTCTTGTTCATGAGTATTGTTACATAGAATGACAACGAGAAGATTGTCCAGCTACTTTATATCTTAATTAGGCGTTAAAAAGAATATTGCTTGAGTAATAAAAAAAACACAAATTTTTAAATTGTTATAATTTACTTAAGTTTTTATTAACTACCTACTCTTGTGTTCTATTAATTATTATATTGAAAGAAAATATATTATCTTACTTTATACCGTGTATATAATATGTCAAATATACGAAAAGAAAAATGAAAAAATTAAACAAATAAATATTATTTTTATTGTGGTATTTTATCCCACTTAAATTTTAACTAATTAAATGCTAGGGAATGGAATAAAAATCTAACTGTCGCAGCCAGGCCTCGAACCTGGCTCTCGTGCTATCCGGGCAAGTATAGAGACTAGCCAGATGAGTTATAAAATTCTCAGCACTAGTGTCGAGAGTCTTACTCCGAGAAAGGCCAATGCATCGTCTTATACTCGAAGGAGCTGACATTGCCAAGCTATTTCAACGACTCTTGTTATTTACTTTTTAATTTTATAAATATTATTTTTATTTTGGTTTTTTATCCTACTTAAATTTTAAACAATTAAATGTAAGTGAATAGAATGAAAAATCTAACTGTATCAGGCAGGGCTTTTATTTTATTCCCTTGCATTTAATTGTTCAAATTAAACAAATGTTTTTCCTATATAATTTGATTCGCCATCTATGTATGATATCTATTGTGCTCTTTGGCTCTCACTCTTTATGTGTTTATTGTTTAAGAAAGGATGAAGTAAAGAATGAAGGGACTAAAGAGTCTTCAGAAGAGGACAGAGATGAGTGAGAAATGATCTCTCGATGGGGCTCTGCATATTCAAGAGGGGGGGGGGGGGTATTGTCGACTGGTAAAAAAAAAAAAAAAAAAAAAAAAAAAAAAAGAGCCAATATCTCCCAGCGCTAAGGAGTGCAAGCGGAGAGACATTGGCCAGTGTCCTGCAGAGACAGACTTTTCTTATTGTCCCCCCCCCCTCCCCCAGACGACGTAGACGGGCGTGTCGAATCCCGGAGTCCCCACTCCTAAATCCCGTGAAATTCGGTCAAGGGTCGCCGCCGTCAAACCAGCCTTCCCGTGAAATATCCCTTCCGGCAAATATCTCTCCTGTTTTATTTTGAAGACCAATCGACATGTGTAATTTCACGCACCTTTTCTTAACTGCCAAAATATAGCAACTCTTTTTTTTTTTTTCTTCATTGTGTCATTCCTGGTACTCAGAAAAAAATCTGAATGCATTACTGAATCTGATCAACAATGCTTTATTGTTTGATCTTAACATCGGTCATAATAAGAAAGGGATTAGTACAGAAAAAAAAAGTGACTGTTTTCCAATAAAATATTTGTACTGTTATATTTTTTATATAAAATACAATTAATACTCAAAGTATATTGTCTACCGTCATTTGCAATCGGCAAGCCGATTGCCAAATCCCATACTGAAACCATTCCTTCGGATAGCTGTAAAAGAATTCTTGTCCCTCACTTTAAACTTCCTCAAAAATATGAATTTTTTTTCTTGAATAAAACAGGCCAAGGATCGAAGCTTATAGAAGTAACCGATGGTGAGAGATCTGGACTATATGGTGGATGAGGCAGGAGTTCGAACCCATGAAGTTCTTGAAACTTTTCTTCGACTCGACAGGAAGTGTGAAGACGAGCATTTTCTTGCTGGAATAAAACTCTTTTTGTATCCTTCTAGTTCTTTGCTATAAAGTTCAGAATTCATACAGCATACATCAGGAACAAATCATTAATAAATAACAGCTTCAAAATTATAAAGAAGCAAAGGATGGATTTTTAAAAAAAAATTTTTTTTTAAAAATTTCCACCTTGCATTTCTTATGGGCATTCGAATTCAGTAATCTTTATTTTCATCACAGGTGAAAATCTTCTTGTAAAACCTTATATCATAAGGGTTTTTCAATAAATTTTCACATTTTTCTAACCTCTTAGCTGAGGGACCAGTCTATTGCTCTATTTACCATCCCCCATGGAGAATAGACAATTAACAGTATCTTTTGGCTCACCATCTGCCCATTCCACGCTCATTCTTTCTTTAGAATGTCTGATCTCCCCATTGCTAAAGATATCAAACCAAAGCGATGCAGTGAGCTGGCCAAGGACACCTTGTTGATGAAGTCTAGTGGTGATTAAGTTTATATTACAAACACAGAAAGAAATCTATATAAGACGCTTATGACTTCATATCATTGAAAACTCACTGATAATTCATCTGCCTTGGCTCCTGTTTCTGCTTATTCCCACTTATATTAAATATCTCCAAAAAAAGGAAGAGTCATGTTGGTTTGGCGAAAATCTGCCTTTAGAGCTACTGAGCTTTCTGAGGTTAAAGAAAATGTTTCGTTCTATACTATATTAGCAATGTATATTATAATGTATTTACCGTTTCTTCTTCCGGGTTGGACCGTGTCAAGTTTTTGATATTTTCTGAGCTTTCGCACATCATGTGATGGCTTCTTCAGGGCTGAAAAGAGAATGAGAGTTGTAAAAGAAAGATTTTTAAAATCTCACTTTTACAACATGATGTGCGAAAGCTCGGCAAATATCAAAAACTTGACACGGTCCAACCCGGAAGAAGAAACGGTAAATACATCTGACGACCGTCGAAGCCTACGTGAACGTCTATTATAATGTAACATCTAGAAGAACCCACTCCACTTGGGCTGGTAAACTTTTTTATTTTTCCCACACTGTTAGACGGATTAGTATTAAATAAGTCCTTCAGTCAGGAACTGTATTCGTTACAAATTCTCCAGCTCTATAATAGCTAAATAATTTATATTTATATTTTATTTTATTAACCAGACTAAATGTGTTTTGCATTATTATTGGTCTGAATAATTAAGTCTGTCATAAAATAGTAAGTTAAATGGTATGTACAAAGATTCTAACTTTAAGAAATGTCATGACCTAAAATGCTTCTAAACAAATTTAATTTCTTTTGAAGCACTTGGCGTTTAACTGAAATTTTGACACCTGAATCATAAGGAAAGTTTTTTATCAAGCCTCGTTTTTGACTATAAATTTTGCTGGAGAAGAAATATATTTCTGATTGTTTTTTAAAATACTGTATGACATTTTGTTCAATAAAATTTATGCTGTTTATTTCTTATTATTACTGTTTAAACTTTAAACGTTAATATTTACCATAATAAATATTTCTTTAGAAGTAAACCCACTTCTAATAAAAGTATTTTACAGAATTATTCACAGAAATCATTGAAACTTAATACCAAATTTAACTTGGCATTTTAATAAAAACCATGACCCCTGATGTTTAAGAAATGTATTCAGTCATGTTCTCTATTTGAGCTTAACCCCCAACCTTAATGATACAATTTTACACGTGAAAATATATTTGAAATCGAGAACTAATAAAATAATTATTAAAATTCTCGATGACCAGCTTTATTACACTTAAATATCATTTAAGCAATAGAGCGTTTAACATTTCTTAATCATATTTTGGGTCTCAGACAATTCTTTACCCTGCTTTTAACTACTTTAATGGTTTATAGACCATATTTTTAAATATTATTTTCCATGCTACATGACAAGTTGTCTGGCTTTCAGAGGAAAAATCATGGTCAACGGAGCTTCAGAAAATTGTATAGTCAAGCGCCTCATTTCTAGATAATCCTCTTTTATAATGTCAGAATTTTGTTATTTATAAAATGAAAATAATTTTTTATTGTTATAATGGAACAATAACTATAGGAAATGCCAAAGTAGACAGAAAAAATCTTACAACCTCAGCCGGGAATCGAACCCGGGTCTCCTACTTTCCGGGCAGATATACTGACCCCTACACCACCAAGGCAGATTAGATAATCTCCCCAACTTTCCCGCACTTTACTGGGAAACCCGGGTAGCGATTCCCCCGGCTAAGGTAGTAAGATTTTTTTTTTCTGGCTCCCTTTCCATTTCTAGGTAGTAAACCTATTTATTTTTCAGGCTACCAACAGGTCCAAAAATATGGATACCCTCTCACACCCTGAGCTAAAGTGGTTAAGCCTTTCTCATACTTTTTTTTTTTTTTAATAATAATTAATACAAAATTATAAGAGATGTATAGATTTCTGTTTCTGACTTTTTGGCTCACTTCTTGAAGAGGATTGGAGAGTTGGCTTAGAGAGAGAGAGAGAGAGAGATTAGATTTGTTTAGATTAGTTCTTTATTGTCATTGGATGAACACCCTTTCTTCCTGACAATTTAAGGCTACTTATAATTTACACTCCTAATCCATTTCCAAACAAAAAAAAAAACGAAAAAAAAAAAAAAAAAAAAAAAAAAAAAAAAAAAAAAAAAAAAAAAAAAAAAA
>KZ807532.1:309505-319745 GCA_000696205.2 Oncopeltus fasciatus | reverse complement strand
TTAAATACAGAATATATATAAAAATATAAATAAATGAATATTTTATAGGTATATCATTATACGACTTAATAATTATAAAAATTATATTTCCACCCTAACAAATCCCCCAATGATGACTAAAAAATAAATAACACTATTATGTGCTTGCCTAGTCGGTTGCCAGAATATGTTTCAAGTAGGCCTTTTTCGGAAGAACGACGACCCTTTCATCTCATCTGGCAATGCATTTATCTCCCTTGTTGCTGCGACGTGGAATGCACTAAATGTCCGTTCTACAGGTAGGTAACTGGAGCATTCCAGCATGCCTTTCTCCCGTAGAGAGAGAGAGAGAGAGAGAGAGAGAGAGAGAGAGAGAGAGAGAGAGAAAGAGAGAGAGAGAGATGATCTCCGCCGTGGAATATATTCTCGGTACTATCAAGTAAACAATAACAGTAAATATCCGAGAGAGAGGAGAATAAGTGTTCCCAGAGCCATTGAGCGCAGCTCTCCTTATCAGTCGCGATAGAAGTGCAGGCGCAGCAATAGCGGATGACACCTCCGAACAGAGATAGGACATGATCCCCAAGGCCTTGTACGTCCTCCTTATCAACGTCTCTCATAAAGCTATCTCTCTAAGTGTTTTTTTTTATCCTTTATCTTTCAAAGGAGTCAATCCTTCAAATTATTTGGTTACGTGATTCAGAAAGGATTAGGATTTCCAAAGACGTAATACAATAACATTTTCTTAAAAATTATTATCCCGCCATTTGGATATGATAGCTGTGAGTTATTTCATAATTCCATGTATTTTATCCTTTTGAATTATATATTTGTTTATAGTAAATAAATGATTCGGAAGAATGTTTGAATATACACTCTTAAAATCGGCGCGTGCTTGTATATCTCTTAATCTATCATTTTCTAATAATTCGATCGAGATTCTTTCTTCCCTTAAATACTCATAAAACGAAAAAATAGAAAATGAATAATATATTATTAAAAAGATACGAAAACAAGAGTTTTCCACATTTTTAATGTGTATGTAACATTTGAGGTTGTTCTTCTCATGATAGATTTTTTTAATAAATTTTTTCGATATTTTCTAATGCCAACTAAACACGGAAATTGATAGACCCTAAAATATATATACATCCTATTATTTATAAATACAGATTTCAATTATCAACAGAAGCAGATATTTAGTCTTTAGTATGTCAATTTAGAAATTTTCTAATTCCCTTCTTCATTTTAAAATGGTATTTATTTTAATAACTTTCATGTAAAATGGTACCAAGTCCATTTTGGAAAAAGCATGACACATTTCATGGAAATCAGCATTTTATTGTATGTTATTGTACAATGTGATCCGCAATCATGGCGATTTTACTATGTGCAAATATCTAAAACCCAATAGAAACTAAAACTTTTTAATTTTTCTCCAAAGCACGAAATAAGTTATTAGCAACAATTAACATTTTTATGCCTAAGATACAACACAGAGCATTTTCAGTTATTTTTTATGAAATTCACCATATTAGTCTTGAAAAATAAATTTTTTAAGTCAACATATGATTCCAAAAAATGTTTTTAGTTCTTAGGAGCTTCATTTACAAATGGGACTTAAGAGAGTACTTTTATATGATTCCAATCATACATGAAGTTGCAGTACTTCAGACTATGACAGTATGTTGACTATCTATCAACCTGAAAGTTGAACCGTCTATTCGTACCTTCAGTTCATAATTGCGGGATACTAAGATAGACTTTGTTAATGGCTGGAGAAAATGGCACATCTTCCCGTTCTGGATATCTTCCCCGCCTCCCAAGAGTGGAGCTGCTAAATGTTTCAGAGAAGAAATAAATGATTTTTTATTATGGGGAAAGCTTTTTAGAGAAAAGTATCTGAGTTAGGACAGGAGTCACCTTCACAAGCTGAGGGGGTGTATAAAGCTCGGAGGCAACGAAAGCCTCCCCCCCCCACCCCGCACCCCCGGAAGCTGGGCGGCGCTGATAACATTGGATGTAGGCGTGACCGATCGATCTCTCCCCACCACCCCTGCCAACGCCCCCAAAATCCATACTCAACCACCGGCTACATCTTATATATCAATTAGAGTGAAGGTACACATCACCCAGGTGATCACACTTCACAACACAGGGATTATTCTTAATGTAACCTTAAACTTCAATTGTGTTCATTAAATGGTTATTATCCAGCTGGAAAAACAATTTATTTCAACTGAAAAAAAAACTTTCATAACACAATTAACAACAAGTAATATTATTAAATTCATGTAATTTTATTGCAACCCAAAATGCCTTCTTAATTATGTAATATCCATTAAGTATATTTAAATTGATAGTTTAATCTAGATTGAATTGGGAGTATCTTTGGAATCCCTTCGATTTATTCATTAATTCTTCTTCCAGTCTTGACCACGTAGTAAAGTTACTTTTTATCA
Source organism: Oncopeltus fasciatus (assembly GCA_000696205.2). NCBI lineage: Eukaryota > Metazoa > Arthropoda > Insecta > Hemiptera > Lygaeidae > Oncopeltus > Oncopeltus fasciatus. The sequence continues at coordinate 317,304 of KZ807532.1, read as the reverse complement.
TACATGTGATGGCTTCTTCAGGGCTGAAAGTAAGAACCATGTAGTAAAGTTACTATTTTCCTGGCTTTCACACATCATGTGATTGATTTTACTTTCAGCCCTGAAGGAGCCATCACATGTATGACAAAAGTAACTTTACTACGTGGTCAAAACTGGAAGAAGTATTAATGAATAAATTGAACGGATTCCAAAGATAAAATGAAGCAGCATAGAATATCAAATGAAAAAGATCTCGCCGACTCAGAATGAACTGGCTGACTTCAGGGGTAATGCTTTGACAGGCGAACTACCTTTAGAAAAGATAACCAACAGAGGCAAATGCCCGTAAAATTTATGAATATTGGTTTGGGTTCACATTAAACTAGCTTTGAGCCTTCGGTTAATCAGTAAATCTTCATGACAGAAGGCAGAAACTCAATTCATCTCCCTAAAAATATTTGTTTAAGGGTCATGTAGAGAATGAAAACGTTCAAATTACTCAACCCAAAGTGGAAAATATTTATGCCAATATACATTGATTGTATTGAATCAAGGACATGTGGTAATACTACTTATGGTTTTGAGTATAACACAAAAACAGATAACCTTAGATATGAGGTCATGGCCTTTAAAAAACGAGTAACTTTCCAGAACTTCTCCGAATGTTACAAGAAATTAAGTCCCAAAGGTACACCACAACAATAAGTATTGTGTACAAGAATGCTGGTTCAATGATGACATGAGTGAGCTACGAACTAATCAGAAAGTTCTGGACAGTGAAAACAAATATGTTTGTTAAGAATCATGAAAGGAGATATGAAATCATTGTTGAGTGACAAGAAAACATGAACCCTCGAATACCTTTGACTTCGGCTAGTCAAAAGAAAAGAAAAAAAAAGATAAGGCAACTGAACGTAAAGGCGGCATTTCTCAATGAGGCTCTGGAAGATGACATTTACATGAACCAACTCAGAAAGGGTTTTGTACAGGAGAAGAATAGATTCACTAGAGAATATGCTCATCCATGCTGGAAATCGCAGCATCTATGAATTAGTACACGTACGTGGATGATTTACTTGTTATTAAGGACTCTGATGAACTAAATGAACGAGCTGTAAAGCTACTCTTAAATGCCAATGGGAAAAGAAAACAAATCTTTGACTACAGATTGAAAGAGACAATTTTGGCTTGTTTAGGTAGACCTAGAAGGCATGTATTGGGAATGTAGTCCAGATTTAGCCTAGAAATCTCAATATCCGATAAACTGGGGGTGTTAACAAGTGACTTACCACATCTTCCTCTCAACCAGAAGTACTGGAACGTTATTGGTGCGCTTCTATACATCAGCTGTTTCCGGCAAACGGACATTACAACAGCTGTGTTGATAATTAGTAGAGAGATTAAGGCAGTGTCTCAAATGATATGAATGAAGTAAAAAAGATACATACATCAATTTGAAAAATGAAAGTTATAAATGATTCTTAAAAGCAAATGCTTAACCAAGAGGATCCTTTTTGGTCTAAGAAGTCTGAGGTTGTACGTTTTAATCCCGCCCATGCTAATCTTTTATAGAAAAATAAAAAATTTCCCTATTCTACAGGTGTTTAGAATAGAGCAGTTATCTATAAATAATCTCTTCCTTTATTCATGGACAGAGTTGTTTGCTTTTACAGAAGCATGTCAAGAATTAAAACGGTTGAATGATAATCAAGCTGTCTAGTTCTTCTAGAAAACGAGATTTAACTCTCGGACTAATTAAAAATTTTACTATGTCTTAGAAATGAATGTGCAAATTCCTTTAAAATTTTGTTTATTGTTTTAGTGAAGAAATGGTCGCCTTCATCACAGAAAAGATCAATGGGCATCACATGTGATGTGCAAAAGCTTGGCAAAAAGTAACTTTAAGACATGATCAAATTCGGAAGAAATATTTATGAACATTTCTGAAGACCATAGAAACTTACGTGAACATCCTAATAATCCCTTCAATTTGAAAAAAAAAAAAAATTATTTTCTCTTCTATTTTATTTTATAGTATTCTTTATTATATTCTATTTTAACATTCTTAATACCAGTGGCATCCTTTAACCTCGATTAAAGCTGGGCAGGACTCGAGGGCACATCGTAAGACTTTTGGGACCCGAACGAATCATCACGGCTATTCCGAGGCCCCTTTGTATAAAAACAAATACAATAAAAAAGCATAAAAGCTTTAATTTCTATCTTTTAGTGTTCTTCAGATTTGCTTTTATATTTTATTCCTATAGACTTAAGTCGATGCTTCTATTTTTCTATAATTGATGTGTAGCTGCTGTAATGTCCGTTTGACCAGTTCCACTGATGTGTAGAAGCACACTAATAGCACCAAGCGTAATGATCATGTATGCCTCCGTGTCTCTGCGGTTATCCAATCTTTGTCGAAGATGTCTACTTCTGTAGACAAACTTAGCTTTTCTTGGTACACTTGGTCACCTATTAGGATGTCTTGGCCTAAAAAGGTATCTTAACATGAATAAATTTATGTGTACAATGGGCAGCCCTAAGCTTGTCATTGGTTTTTTTTCATTCAGCCATATTCCTTCATGTGCCCCATGTTTTTCTTTAATAACAACAAGTATTTCCTCTTTCCTTAGCAAATATTGTTCTTATATTTCCATAATAATAGTTTGATGAGTTAAGTTTTCTACATTTACTTGATTGTTACTTGCCTTTTGTAATAAAACAATAATTTTATCGGGCTTCTTTAAAGAAATAAAACAAACAAATAATCAATTCTTACTATAAGCTATTTTCCTGTTCCAAAAATAGCAATTATCCAGGTTTCAAATATTCCTTCTTTTCTTCTCCATTTTACCTTCAATAGTACTAAAAGAATTTTAATGCAATTTGGAAGACAGTTACTTTTCGCCCTGTATCCTTTGCTCAAAAAATGTGTGTTTCTTCCATGCAGTAAGTATGTTACTATTCTGGAACAATTTTTTCAGCATTTTTAAACTGCAGTGCACTTTCCAAATTTTATCAAATTTTTTCTATAGCTTGGATGGTTTTTAAAAAAATTTGACAATTCAAAGAAGGACTTTGTACATTTCGTTTTGTATTTGGATAATTTTTATTTATGAATTTTGCTAAATTTAGTTTTGCCATACATATAAGAGTTGTAAATTTGATATAAATTTACACATATGAATTAATTCTTTAATACTGGTTATCCAAGTTCTTATCAGTCGATCATATACAAGTTGCGTTTCTTACCATCGTATTTAGGAAATATTAAACGATTTCAAACTCTTTTAATATTTAATTAATTAAATTGCCGCCTGATTATTCTTCTGTCAATAAGTGTTACCTGTGTTTAAGGTTATTAATTTTATAAAATTATTAGGATTAAGTTAATTTTTTAAGATAATACACTAAAAAGACAATTAATATAGTTGAGAATAATTACGATTAATAGCGTTTCTTAGTATTTGTATTAATCATCCAGGATAAAATATTTCGACCAATCAAGGCTTAATGGATTAATATGTCGAATAGCAATCATAGAAAAAAAAAACATTAATAGATGGATAGATATACTATTATTGTTATTATTAAGAAAACTACGGGCAATTATGATTGGCAAACCACAATTAAGTTTAAAATGAAAGCTATTTTTGATGTGAAAGGAAAGTTGTATAGTTTTGAGAAAAATCAAAGTTCTTTTTATTTTTTTTTTATTTTTTTTTTTGGCAAATCAACCACTAGGGTCATTATTGCCTTAATGCCAGTGAGAAATGGCAATTCCTTCACCTTAATGGAGGGAAGGGGACGGCAGAAGAGCAGAGGGAGAACCCAAAGAGGGGCAACCCCAAGAACACCGACACCGGCAGCGGCACCACTCCGGTAGCTCTCCCGTGGTCATTATTGCAGGCAAATCAAAGTTCTAAGAGCATAAAAAGAAAATATCGATTTTGTTTTCTTAAAACCGATTTGTTGTTCCACTTTTAATAGATCGAAGGAGGGGCATGAGTACTTTTCAGTAGGGCATAAACAGAAAATATTATTAGATGATTTTATTTGGGGTTCGGTCAAGGTAAATCCTCTTCTATGATTGCTATTCAGTCATGGAAATGTGAACTTAGGGACAGGACGTCTTTATGATAGGCAGCCCTGAATATGGCTTACAATGTAAGCCGAAACGTTGGCAGATAATCTTTTTTAAAAAAAAACACTTTTGTTAATTTTTTTTTTTTTTGGATCTACCTTGACCGAGTCCCAACTAAAATTATCTAATAATAATATCTCTCCTTTAGAAAATGTTATTTTACTTCGGCTATGTCATAGTCAATTTTCAGAATTTATTTTCAAATTTATTGCATGGATAGCATGTTAAGTTCCGATTAGTTCTAAGTAAATAATAAATCGTGTACTACTTGAGAGGCGGGCGGCTTTGACAGGAAGGAATCGCGAGCCCTGCCATCGTGGGAGAGTACCACGGGATCAGATGATGCGGATGAGTAAGCCCGCATCCGAACCTATCTCTCGCTCCCTCGTGTCGCCGGGGACAAAGAGTTTTCTCGCTCCGTCCTTGGCCATCTTGATCTAACGCGCAAAGAGGATATGCACTTCCGGAGGTTTCTCACGGCTGACTAAAGTCTGGGCGACACAACATATGTGACCTAAGTAAATTTGTCCGTAATTTCGTCAGAGAACGCATAACTTGATCGATACATAATTAAATATATTTATCATTATTATTATTATTTGTAGCACGTTCTACTTCAAAACTATCAATCGATATATAAGTCTATAACATAGGCTCTTTTTTTTTTTTTGTTATATGGAGATTATGTTCCGTCCGCCATATTGTAATTGTTATTGTTTATAACATAGTATGCTAACAAAATGTTATAGCAGATTGCTGGGCGTTATTTGGTAAATTATTACTAGCTATTATTTAATGGATTATTGTATAAAAACATATATAATAATATTAAACCAAAATGAGAGGGAATAGAATAAAAAAATCTATCTGTCCCAGCCAGGAACAGATAGATTTTTCCTGGCTGGGACAGATAGATTCCTGGCTAGGACAGATAGATTTTTTATTCTATTCCCTCTCATCAATTGATTAGAAATAAAAATTTCTTGAGAAGTAACATTTGATCATTACCAAATTATTTATTAATTTTAATCAATACCATAATGNGTTATCTAGCTCATCCCGGTGGTGTAATGGTTTAGCATACTGGCCCGGAGAGCAGTAGATCCAGGTTCGAGTCTTAGCTGGGACAGATAGATTTTTTTATTCTATTCCCTCTCATTAATTGTTTAAAATTTACATGGGATAAAAAACTACAACCAAATAAAATATTTATATATAATAATATTTTTTTTAAAAATGTTATCAATTAATCCATTATGTAGGTTGTTATAGTGGTCGAAATAATCCTGATTCCTGTATTTTATTAACTAATTTATTGTAAATATATTAAAGGGTATTTATAGGGCGTAATAACCTAGAAGTTGATTGCCCTCCAATGATCTACTACTACTACTACTACTGTTCCGTCCGCAATTTAAAAAATAAAGAAATCCAAAAACGATTTATAAATTTCGTTGGGTTAATCATTAGAAAAGTTGTGAGCTTTTCAAAGAACAGTGAAGTAGAATGTAACGTCACACAGAAGATTCGTAATCTAAGGAAATTTGCCCATCTATTTTAAAATTTTAAAATTGGATGTAAATAAGAATAAAATGGGGTATTTAATTTGAAATCACTAGAGAACAATGAGCATAAAAGTTATGTGCATAAAAATATATTCTAGTCTGTCCTGGGAAAAAAAATAGATATTGCGCTACCTCGTCACATATACATTCGTGCTATACATAATTTTTTGTAAAAAAGATAATAAAATTTTGATTCCCTTCTAATCCCCCCTCCTCCCCGATCGATTTCAATCATTAACGTACTCATTTAATGGTTTAGAAGCATAAATACCAAAAATGGCTTTATTACTTTAAAAATTTAGAACATAAATATGTGTGTGTATGTGTGTGTGTGTGTATGTGTGTGTGTGTATATATATATATATATATATATATATACACATGTTTGTGTGTGTATGTATATGTATATATTTTTTAACGGTCCTTAGATTCGTCGATGTTCCATTGGAATGTTTTTAGGTACCAATGTGAATAGCATAATTTCCTTGAAGAAATATTCTAAGTTGAAGTTTATACAGTTAACAAATTAAAATTGACGTGTATGTCCTTTTTTTTTTCATAATTTATTATTTTTTAATTTAAACAAAAAGGAAGTATTGTGTAGCCATGTCTATATCGGAAGTTTAAGTTATGGATCAAATAATCAATTACTTATAGTTTAATAAAACTATAAGTAATTAAGAGGATATAAATAGTTTTAATTTCCCCGGAGAAGGTCTCGACAAAACTGTGTTAAGGTCAGTCCTTTGTTTATGAATTGTAGCTGGGTCAGCCGTTTCCCCCACTCCTCTCGCCTGAATCCTCGGCAGACATATCCTACGGAGTCCGAAGGAAACCCCGGGCCGACTGGCCAAGGTTTGTTGTACAAACAACATGCCCATAAGAAAACTACTCAAAGAAATACTATATCTAATTAAGCAAGATCATTTTTTTAAACATAAGTATGCCAAAAGTATAATCACGGTTATTCACTATAAAATATACATTAACTAACAATATTTTCAAACAATAATTTACTTAACAGTATTACGTTTTTGTATTTAAATTTTTAAAAAAATGTTTATTACGAAGATGACCTGTATATTGTCTAAATGTCTTGCAAGGAGATGTAAAACAAGCTAACGATGAGGTATAATTGGCGTTAAATCCAATAATAAGTCTGCAACATGAATACGATCAGTCTGCTCTGATATTAGTGCTATGAGTATTCTAACAATAGACAGAATGATGGCAAATATAAACTTAGAAGCAGAGAACACTAATTGCAACCTTCCAGACCGTAATATTTAAATTTACGGTAAAGATAAACCACCAACCATAGCGGTTCAATTTCGCTGTGTAGCGCCTAGAATTTTTCTTTTACAAAAAAAAAAGTATGTTTATTGATTTTCATCATTCTAAAATGAATACTACGCTCGCTAGATTGAAAAAAACCATTTGTACCCGCACTTCTCATTTCAGATAATCCCCACTCCTATACGTTCGATTACGTTCCAAAACGAACTCAACCTTTCTTTTTTCATTTGAAAGCGACATGGCATATTTCATATAATTCAAAAGAAAACTAACTGACTTATAATAAGTAAATTTAAAATTATATTAATATGTTATTTATTATTAAATAAATCTGAATCTGAGTTGCATTCATTACACTAAACTAAACATAACGCCCATTGCAGTGAAAAATTTTTATGTATTGAAACTTGACTTATTCAGTAATAAATCACTCACATTAGTCCGATTCACTCTATTACCAACTACTTAGTCTTTCAACATTTAAAAGCGATATGCCAAATTTTATTAAGAAAAACTGAAAACTGTAGCCTGTAGAGAATTTACACACATACATGTGTATGCATATATATATATATAAAATAAGAACAGGAGGGAAAAAGGAGTGTAGTGAACACACAAAAAGAAAAAAAAAGCAATGAGTAATATATTTGGGTCCCACTTCACTCCCCACGAACGAAGAAGTCTCTTGAAAATTATACTCATTGTAATTTTTTTCTTTTTGTGTGACACTACTCTCTTTCTTCCTCCTGTTCTTATTTATAATATATATGACGTAGCCGCAAGTGTTTTAATATATTCTTGTTTTATTATATATA
>KZ807532.1:280434-303950 GCA_000696205.2 Oncopeltus fasciatus | reverse complement strand
TATATATATATATATAAAGTTAAAAATGATTCAGTGAGCAAATATTCAAAGTGAATGTAAAATATATAATGATAACCATTTTATGAACAATGGTTGTTAATAAAGACCGGCAAACTCTTAAGAATGAGACGGGATAAGAAAAGCTCGTGTTGTCGAACTGACCTGAAGGTTCTCGTCGGTGGCTTGGAACTTGCTGTCCATGTCTCCGTTGGCGAAGTGTTACTGGTCGACCCCCTAGCAGCCGGAGGACCCGGGAGCCGACTCAGCAAGGCCAGGCGAGTCAAAACATCACGTTGGCCGGGCCGGAGTGTCCCCTGCCCGCCAGACACACCTCCACTGGCCATCGGGAGCTCCGCTTGCTGTCTCAGCGCTACCCAGAGACACTGACCCCGGTCTTTACTGCCTCCGTCTGCGACACCAGACTCTGACTCACTTCTTCCCGCAGGATGTATGTGCCCTACCTCACATGTCCACCTTACATCGTCAGACCCCTCCAGCATGGCCAAGTTTGTCCTCAAGCTCCTCTCGCCTCTCGTTCTTACACTACCCTTACCTTTTTTTTTTTTTTTCCTCTTCTTTTTGCAATTCTGATAACAACATAACGCTACGCCGTGTTATAATAAAAACGACAGTCAAACGTCAAAAATACGTGTTATATTCTTACTCGCCAAGAGATAAAAAATAAATATTAAAGGGTTAATAAATATTTTACTTGGTTGTGGTATTTTATCCCACGTAAATTTTTAAACAATTAATGAGAGGGAATAGAATAAAAAAAATCTAACTGTCCCAGCCAGGAAACGAACCTGGATCTCCTGCTATTCGGGCCGGTGCACTTACGAGTTATGCTACCAGGACGCGCTAGATATCTCATTAAATTCCCTCTACACTTGCGAGAGCCTAACCCACGAGAAATACGAGAATTTCGTCTTGTACTCTAAGGAGCTGACATTGTCATACATTTTGTCGACTCTCGTCATTTACTTTATTTAATTTTTTCTTTATAAATATTTTATTTGGTTGTGGTATTTTATCCCACATAAATGTTTAAACAATTAATAAGAGGGAATAGAATTTAAAAAAAAGTTTTTTTATTCTATTCCCTCTCATTAATTGATTAAAGGGTAAATTTTATTCCTTCTTTTATCAAAGGATTTGTAAATTGCCAAGTGTGCTGAATAGTTTGATCTCAAGAAGTCATTCACAATATTGGTGGCAGCAGCTATCAGCAAATGAGTTGACTCAGAATCTAAAATTAATTCCGTTTCGTGATAAGAAAGCTCTATTTTGACAGAGGCAGGCATTTTATCTACCTGCTCTAAACACAAACCAACTCATGGTGAAGGTTTCAGGTTAAATAACATTTCGTTAGTTCTGGAACAGTCAACATATTATACTTTTACAAAACTGTTAGCTGTTTCCCACGCGAGCTAACAATAACTTCTCTTGTTCTTAATATGATTTTTTGCAACAGTGTTTTATGACGTAAAATTAAAAAAAATAGTAGGAAATTATATTTTATACTTATTATTATACTCTATAAACTTTTTCATAACTCAAATAAATAGGATGATATTACAATTATAATTTTTAGTCTACCTCTAAATCTCCCTCCCTCTTAATAGATTTTAACCAAAAATTCTATATTTGAAAACCTCTTAATGAAAAGCCTAAAAACTAGTTTCTATATTTTAAAAATTAGAAGTCCCGCCCAACACTTCAAATTACATCCTTACATATATTTATTAATATGAATTAATATGAATTTCAAATGTCATTAAATATGAATGCTTTAAAATTACATTTTACGCCGATTTTATTCTATACATTTTTATTTCGTAGCAGTAATAATAACCAGGATATTTACATTTAAAATTTTTGTCCCTCTCTAAATCTACCCCCCCCCCCCCCATCCGATTTCAGCCTTTTACGAGCTCATCCAACGGGTTATTAAATAAGCTTAAAAACCAAATTTGGTTTTATTTTAAAAATTGCCAAAAAGAAAAAAAAATGGGGACCATATTTTTAGCGTACCTAATGAATGTGGGTTAAGATATATAGAAATTTGTTTAAAGTCACGCAACAGTAAAACGTGAATATCTTGATTTCCCTATAGAAAATCTTCTTAAAAGGGGGAAAGGAAAATAATGCATTTCATATCTAACATTTCCTATATACTTTATTTAAAAACACTCAATAAAGAAGATATTATCGATTATTCAATTTAGTTTCCAAGAAAGGAATTTTAAGTTTTTTACCCTCTATAATGAACTCATTCAAGAGCCCAACCTTCCAATTATTATTATTAAATATCTTTATCATTGAGATATTTATATATTTTAGAACGAAATTTAACAATTGATGAATAATTACATCGAAAACTTTCATAATTTTACTTAATAACATTAATACATTAATGATACTATTTTATATTAAATATTAATATTCGATCTCTCAACCCGGTATATTTTCCTAATCCTATTGTAGTCATAATTAAACTGATCTAATTGTGATTAGGCTAAATATTCAACTTGGTTATATATATTATACATCTGGTATACACTCACACAACTTTCCTTTTTTGTTCCCAAAGAACACAGAACCTGCGTGAACTAAGCATATTTCCCAAGCGAAAAAGTAAATGTGTAAATTTATTATTTATTATTATTCATTAAGCCGGAAAGAACCATATTATATTGACTATACGACCAAATTATATTATATATATATATATATATATATATATATATATATATGCGTATATTGCATGACTACTAAAGTCATAAGGGAATATAATGGGGGAAGTGTTCAACCATCGTAAATGTTTTAATGAGCGTTGAAAAAACTGATGGAATAAAAACGAAAATTACAACTTACCCTTAACTCTCATACCTTATATTCTCCGTCTTCCTTGGTTTCTGAACATCTCCAACCAAGGAAGACGGAGAATATAAGGTATGAGAGTTCTATATTCATTGGTGGTAGAAATAATAATAACCCTTTAGATTATTTAACTTACCCTTAATATCATACTAAAGTTAATAGCATAAAGCTTAATAGCATGAAGTGTTTGCCGAATTAAATAAAAACGAAGATATTTCGATATAAATTCCTCTGAAACCCCCTTCCCTTTCATTCTTTAATTCCAACTGAAAATGAATACATCCAAGTGCCTGCTTAAAAAAAAAAAATAAAATAAAAAATAAAAATTGGTGATTAAATTTTTAAATGAGGACCCAACCATCACTTGAAGTTTTACTCCTAAATATCTTTCTTAGTATGCGTTTTTTTGAAAAATTGTATATTTTAATTTTGTAAAATAACGTTATTCAACTATTTTTTCCCATACATTTTTTTCGTATTATACACAATAACGAATAAATTAAGGAACTAAAATACCGAATTTAGTTTGAGTGAACATACAAATATATATNCCTCCTCAGACTGATTTCGGCCATTAACAAACTCATCAAACGGATTGAAAAAATAAGCCTAAATGACTTCTTGGGTTTCATAATTTCAAAAATTGTGGATATACTTAAAATTATTAACGTACTATATTTTTAGTTTCTTCAATGTAGGATCATTTAAGAAATAGCGTCACTGTGCCAACGTTGATTGATAATAGAGGAAAACTGATCATTTTATAATCCCCATAAATTAATCTAAAATCATACAATAATTCAATTAAGTATTTTAAAAGTTTAAAATAGAAATTAATTATACTTATAATGTTTTATATATTTCAAAATTAAGGGGGTCCAACCAACCCTGGAAGTTGCAATCTTAAATATTTTTCTTAATATACAAAATTTGAAAAAATATTGTAGAAAATTTTAGAAAATTGCATTTTACAATCATTATGCTCTCTTTTGTTTCCTTTTCAACTCTTATATTAAGGAAGAATTTTAAAAAAATTTCCAATTTGTCTCCCTCTAAATGCACCTCTTTCTAGACTGATTTCAGCCATTAACGAAATAATTTAAGTTTTGGAGATAGATAGCTTAAATATAAATTTTAGATTCTTTATTTTTAACATTGTGGACTCTAAAGCGAGCAAAGACACACAAGTACATAAGTATATGAACCATATTTCTAACTACTAGAATCGAAGATATTTTAGAAAATCGCGTTATGGTAACAACATAGCTTGATACGATGAATAGCTTGACTTCCTTAAGGGTTATTTGCCAAAACACATTGTTAAGAAATTAGGAGTTATATTAATTCAAATGACGGTAATTTTCTGTATCGAGGACTACTATCTAAAAATCGAAAAAAAAAAAAAAAAAATCATTCTTTCAAACGCACTGACACATATTTTACAAAGCCTTTCTTTACTGTCTGAGGACTTCAAATCAGATAAGTTTTTTAAAAGTTAACTTCGAACTTTTTTTTTCTTTGCTTTGAGTGTATTTCCTCCAAGAAGGAGGTTAAAGCTTAAAGAATAACCTTCTCCTTCATTCTTCAGAAATACTTTCTCTACTTCTTTTAAAAGTTAAGCGGGAGAGGGAAGAGGGGTTGAAGTGTTCAATCCTCCTATTTAAGTTTGTAAATGTCATCCTATATCTAATGTAAATTCAAATAAGTTTACAATTTTATAAAAATACGCACATATTTAAATTATTAATTTCATCAATCAATTTAAATAAATTTTTTTTAAATGTAGACAAAAATTTTAAAACTAATTTTGGTAGAAAATTGCAGTAAACAATTTTGTTTTTGTTTACTTTCAGTGAACAATAGCAAAAGTGTAGCATGGTTATTCGGAGAAATTGTTGTTTATAATGTTTTTAGCTAAATCCAAAAGCAAGGTATATTGCATAAACAAGCCACTTTGAGAAGCTTCCTCTGGTAAATAATAACCCCATGAAACATGAGTAAATATGTCAGAATCACACATTGATTTCATAATGATAGTGGTCTCATTATTTAAAACATTAAATCACTCATCAATGGTACGAACTATCATATGCCTGTTAAACTGAAAAGCGGGATATTAGAGGAACAAAATAGCTCACAATGATTTATAACTGCAGACTTGGTGGTCATTTCCTTTTTGGGAAGAGGATGGTTCAATAGGATCAGGAAATATATAAAAATTATAATATTGAAATAAATTAATAAGAAAGCTAAATACACTTTTAATTATTCACCTTATAATACACCATTAATACTAGTTAAATATTTCATATCTAAATGATTAGGAATGTGTGCAGTCTTTTGGTTGGCGACATTTACTTATATAAAACAATTTTTTGCTCATCTGTAAAACAACGTTGGGTTCTGAAATTTGGGAAATACTTAGCGAAATGGAGTTTGTGCCTATATGTTCTATGACAAAATATTTTATTAAAAATCAATCCTAGAACTTGAAAGAACTCTATGAAAAAGGATTTGCAGATATTTTTGATTTTTAAGAAGTTTTGAATACTTTATCTAATTCATTTTTTTTTTTTTTTAGATACAGGTACCGGATTTATAAAGGTTCACAACTATGGAAACAAATTTCATAAAAAATATAATTTACAATAAAAAAAGAAAACAATAAATCTCAAAACTTCCTAAATTTGTCTTAAAAATAACTTTAAATTCAAAATTTGAACATTAGCCAACGTCAAGCTATTCTTGTATAAACATTGCTCTTTCCATCATCCGAAAGCCTAACTCACACCTCTCATTTTTTATGTGAATCCGACAATACATCTGGCAGAAATGAACGGATTCACAAAGAAGTTACTGATAACTGAATATCAAAAAGAAAAAGAAAACATCATGAATAGAGGAATCAGGTAACAATGAAGTCAGAATAAATTAGAAGTCTGACGTACTATTCCTTACCCTGGGAAAATTTCGAAAAAGGATTTCAAGAAACAATATGTGAATGAAATTATCGTTTGGTAACTGTGTTGGTCACTCATCATCAACTTTATTTGAACCAACAGAAATTGAAGTTTCATTTGAACACTTAAGTATATGTATGTATATATATATATACTCTCATACCTTATATTCTCCGTCTTCCTTGGTTTCTGTACACCATCTCCCGTTGGCGAGCGCTTTCGGACATTGTCCATCTTCTNACATACATATATATATATACATACATATATAGCTATTCCAAAATAGCTAGAATTGAACACATCACACTTTAATTTTTATATTTCCAAAGAGTCTTTCACTATAAAGGACCTTGCATTTTACATAATTCATAATTAGTAACGACAAAATGCGAAATGACACGTTCACATATAGTTTCTTAAAATCTTTTTCAGAAATTTTTCCTAGGTAAGAAATTGTACATCAGTCTTCTAGCTTATACCTAGGCTGCTTGTCAATTAATTCCTGATTAATAATATGTTTTCTAAGTCAATAAATTGCTCTTTAAATACGTTAATTTCTGCTAGGTTTATAATATAACTTTGTTCTTTATTATAGTTACTTGTAGATGTGGGGTCTGTATTAAACAGTCAAATCTTGAAAAGCGCTATTTTTATAGAAAAATTGGTTGGCGCGGGCTTATGATAATTGGGGATTTTTTATTTTAGGTTATTTTAAAATCAAGAAAGATTGAAAATCTATTGTTTTATTAGTAGATGTTATTTTGTTGGGGTTCCAACAAAATAACATTTACTAACAATCTCTACGATCAATAACTCTCTATTTGAATCTATTATTTTATATTTCTATTGTAACATTTGTTTATTTTACGTATACATTTGTATACATTTTTACATATACATGACATTTGTTTCGATAAGTTTAAAACTTTTCATATTCTATGCTTGTAGCGCAAAAAAAAAAAAATTAGTAATGTTGGTTCTTATAAATCAGAAACAAAACAAAAAAAAACAGCGTTATTTCCCAAACAAAACAAGAGTTCGAAAAGTCCTTCTTGCGGGGTAGGAGGGTGGTTGGTGGAGTTTTATGCTCCTTTCCAACAATTCTAATTGCATGAAGTTCTGAATCAATCCCAATTACTACAAATGTCTACACTTTCATGAATCTCGATATTTTGTCTGCCTCAGTGCCTAAATCTATGCATGCAACTCGCCTTTGGTGTCAAATACGTTATGTCGAGTACTTTACAAGTTAGCTCTTCAACAGAGGTTAAGGAAGATTTGGTTATCTTCAACAGACGAAGATTTGGTTATCGGTCAAGGCATTGTATTGGTGTGAAAATTAAGTTTTGCATCTGAAATATAAAACTAATGGTAAATTATCATGTTATTATGAATGACCTGTCGAAGGTACGTTTGATTCCACCAGTCACCAGATCACAAATTCAAAAAGTTCTGGTGCCGTAAGAAAGTTATCACCTCACTTAAGAATCCTATTTTTCAGATCGGAAAGCTTCTCTGTCGACAAGTACTCTATGGAGGCGTCAAGAATAATTACGAGGGGATGACCTCAAGGATTTATCTCCTGGTTATTGAATCGTGATGGCTAATTTACTTCCGTTACTCTCCTCACCCCTGCAGAAGTGGAAGCTGTCGTCTTTGCAGATGACTAATACTTAATGGTTGGAGTCTTTATATAGCAAAAATTTGCAATTAGTAAATGCTAAAGTTTCTTCAGCTAAAAATCGTCGGATAATCGGTAGTGAAGCTCGGAGTCTGTTGTACTCAACGACCGTTGAGCCAACACTTACTTATGCAGTTTCAAGTTGCTAAAAGACAAGAGCGAAGAAGATTTACCAGATGAAAGTCTCTTTAGATAATCAAAGGATTCAAGACTATCAAAAATAAGGCAGAAGTAGTCCTCGCAAGCAATCCTTCGATACTTTTAAAGATGGAAAGTGCTACCACACTTCATGTTGCCTATAAATCTGCTAGATATATGCATATGACTGCGGGAAAGCCCATAGAGTATATATACCAGCACCGCTCTACAATGTTACCAGGTATATGCGAACCATCAACCGATGAAGATTTCGTATATGAAATTAATTCAATTTAATAAGTTATCTGGCTCTCCCAGTGGCGTAAGTGGATAACGCGCTTGCCCGGATAGCAGGAGATCCAGATTCGAACCTTGGCTGGGACAGTTAGGTTTTTTATTCTATTTCCTAGCATTTCATCGTTTAACATTTAAATTTATGTTGAATTTTTCTACGTACATAATAATATTTATATAATCATCTGAATAAAAGTCATTCACTCAATAACAAATACTAGTGTTTAAATAAATGCATGTGTTTAATTGTAAACAATTTTTTTTTTATTTGTAATTTTAAAATAATGAATGTTATTCCTCAAATAGATTTAGCACCAAGACATGTGGACATGTGTTACATTATCCCAATCGAGGAATTGGAAACATTTTAAGGTTCATAGTACCACGTAAAAATAAGGAAAGCTTTTAAAGAACAATTAAGTATTCACACAGAACCTGTTATCTATTATTTTCAATGTATTTTAAGTTAGCTTAATTTTCAGTAAAAATGGAAGACTAGGTTTTTAAATGAAAACAGATATTTCAGCATGCTTGCTGGAGGCTATACTCATATTTGTGTATATGCTNCAACATAGCTACATATCACGTTTAAGTGTGTCACTTATAGTGAACTTTATATAGTGAATACTTTTAATAAATCGTGAAATATTACATTACTTTGTAGGTTCAGTGTAGCTTAAAATCCGTTGGGGATGTCACATATAATTTATATATAAAGTGACTATAATTTTAAACATTTCAAAGAAAACTTTCATGAGAACAACGTCAAGACCTATATTCATTCGGAATTCGCTAAAAGCAGACAGCATATGTGGCAGACCTAGTTATTAGTTCCAGAACTTAACGCTTTGCAGACATATATTAATCAATAAGGAGAAAAAACTCGACGAGTCAAGTCTTGGTGGAAAAATGTGATCATACATAGAGCCACAGGTGTTATTAGAAAAGTGATTTGTGGGGAGCCAATAAATCGTTAGGAAGAAGAAAACTCTCGGAAAATATGGGGATATCGCAGAGCTATGAAAACTGTACCGGTACATTTCAACACGAAAAATACATAAAATGTAGCGCAGAAGTAAGAAAAACGGAATAGATTCCGGTGGAATGAAAATGGGCAATGACACACCCAATACAAAATAGTGGGAAAAAAACTGATCAAAATAATAATAGTGGAACATAAATTCCTTCCAGTGACTTAAAAAATCTAAAATCAATTCAGATCACAAGCAGATCAACTGATATACAACCATACAAACATGGCGATTATCAGGCAGGCGTGAGAAAGAACCTGTTTCCACAAACCTTTACTACTGATAAAACAACTTTAAAACTCTAAAAGGTTATTTCCACCACCAATGAATATAGAACTATCATACCTTCTATTATCCGTCTTCACTGGTTTCTGCAAACCATCTTCTGGTTCTGGCGAGCGCTTTCGGACATTGTCCATCCTCGTGGCCGAATACATGTGTTCACTGTCACTCTCTGAATTGAATACAGACAGTGACAGTGAACGCATGTATAGAAGGTGGTGTGCAAGAACCAGTGAAGATGGATAATAGAAGGTATGATAACTTTAAAACTCCTTAACAACATGGAAGAAGATGGTTTGCAGAAACCAATGAAGACGGATAATAGAAGGTATGTTACTCCTTAACAACATTTATAGTTTTAAAAATGCCTATGACCCAATGTTAGAATTATGAATTGACCTAAAAACATTGGTCAGAGAATACTTCAAAATTTTAATTAATGGGTGAGATTTGGGATTAATTGAGTTTAATCTGGATCTTTGTGAGGTTTACACGTTATTTGCCAAGACGATGGCCTCTATTTTTTTTTAAACATAGTTAATTATTAACCAGAACATTACAAGTTGCAAAAAATGTTTATAATGTAATTACTAATAAAGTTTCATTAAAAAAAAAACATAGTTAACATAAGAAAGGATCACTAGAGAGAGAGAGAGAAAACAATAATTGTTAACTTAATTATTAAGTTAATGTTGCCTTACAATAAGGAGTGATCAAACTTTAAAAAAATTATATATCATAACATCTAGCAGAAACTACTCTAAAAACATTCATAATTTTGAATATCAAGTAAGGGAATTTATCCTTTAAATATATGGTGATGATCAGAAGAATTCAATTAAACAAAATTTAAGAAAAAAAAATTACATTTATAAGGTTATTACAAGGATGTTAAATTACAAAATAATTTTTTATGATTATAAAATGCCAGTCAAAATAAATTAGATGCAAGAATATAGTAATCAAGAACAGTTGGGCTAAAGAGTGCAGAGAACACACGAAAATAAAAAATCACAAATAGTAAAATTTTTGGTGATATCTCGCCCTTCATCAGTGAGGAGTGAAGAGAGACTGGCTTTATATATATATAGTATATATGTGCATGTGTGTGCGTACGCGTGTTGTGTACATAGGCGCGCCAGATTGTATGCTGTGAGTTCTGCATGAGAACCAAATCCGTTGTTTGGTATTCTAAGATGATTTTAGTTGGGGTTCGGTCGAGGTAGATCCAAAAAAACACAAATTAAAAAAATGTATTTTTTTAATGAAGGATTATCTGCCAACGTTTCGGCTTACATTGTAAGCCATCTTCAGGGCTGTAGAAATACAATGTCATGAGAATACAGTAATATTGAAAATAATAGAGAATTATAATATAATGTGATATCAAGAGTATGAATGTAGAAAGCTATGTAAGACAATTAAAAGTTTATGAAAACAATTTGAAACAGAACCAATTTGAAAAAAAACATGCAAACAAACAACTTATTGACAAGAAAAAAATTGAAATATCATTAAAGCAGTAATTTGCCACACCTACCTATCATGAAGATGAGAGATTTAATTACGTTATTTGGTATTCATTCCAACAATTGTTGGATGTGTCCTTAATAGCCTTAATAGTCTTATAAAATATTTAAATATTCTACATAGTTATTTAAGTGATTAAATTAGGTATTTAAGAGATGAATTTTTCTAGAATGCCAAATCTCCTTCCTAAATTTTCATTCAAGCGAAACAAAACATGGTACCTCCCAATAGCATAGGTTTTTTTTAAAAAACATTTCTGTGGAGAGTAAAATCATGTCTTCAGAATAATAGAAGAGAGGACTTGAATCCTGACACTTAGTAAGTGATTTTTTAAACTCCAATGACTTTAATTTTATTTAAAATACAATTTACTAAAACGCTTAATATTAAAATAATGACACTTTAAACACACCAATAAGGTTCTTATAAATGAAGACAGCTTTTAGCAGTTAAGTATAGCTTGGAACCAAAATCTAGAATAGCTCATTACAATAAGCAGAAATGTTTACTTTAAAATAAAGGTTTACCTAAAGACTGACACTAAGGAAAATGTCTGTCGTATTTATTTACAGTTTGTTTATACATAAAAGTTATTTTTTTAAATGTGAGATATGTTTTCTTTAAAATAGTAATAATTCTTTCTTCGTTATTTGATAAAACCATGTGATTCACTGTAGACAAATGCATAAATAGCACGTGTCAAATTTTCGCTCAGCGCTTTTTCAACATGCAGAAATGATTTATGATACATACGGCCGTATTTGATAAATTATATTTATATTAACCACTGTGGGAATAATGAAATTTCAATTGAGCAAGATATTTCTCTTGCATTTTTCAGGGAATGAGCTCATAGTGGGTATCTTAAATGACTTGGGGTATGTTTCATGAACTCGTTAGTCACTGCTCAATTTCAACAACATTTCAGTTGTAGTGCAAAGAATTCGGTGAACAGAAAGGCAGTGCCAGAGAAATAGTCGTCACGCACAAACTTAGCAGATTTAATGTGGTTCTTTAAAAATGGACATATATAACTCATTTTTTATTTCCTTCTTTCACTAATATTGGCTCCAGGAGCTATAATATTGGATCAGTGAAGATCTACAGAACTTGCAAAAGACGTTTCGTGATACATAAGTTAAAATCTGCTAAAAATATGCATTGGCTCACCTGTAAGAAGGCATTCAATACAGACAGCAGTCAGTCTGAACAGTAGCTGAAGATTAAATTTTAGAACTCAGAGGACTTGTAGGGAATAGTCATCGACTATGAACTTCTTTGGTATATATTTTTATTGAAAAATTGTCTATACAAAGTATTTTTTTAATTTTTTTTGGGGTACCAGGGTAGCTCATTGGATCCGTTAGGGTCTCATAATCATGGTACTGCGGGTTCGAATTCCGCCCAGGGCAATCTTTTATTTCTTAGTAAAAGCTCTTCCTAAGCCTTGGATATTTAGAATGGGATGGCAACCAGCAGATATCCCCTCTCTCCATGACCCTAAATGGCTGAATGGGGTGCTAACCCTTAAATTAATTTATTTAACTCCTTACCCTCACCAACCCTAAGGTGTCCTTTCCTTTTATTACAACATATCTCGTTACGAGGCATGAAAATGTTAACAATATTGGTTTTTTGATGAGTTTTATGCTGGAGAAATCAGTCAGGGTTTCGGTCAGGATCATTACTAAACTGTTTAGTTCAGTTCTGTACTCTTAGATCTCTCCAAACATCACTATCGCCCTGATGATGACTATAAAAATAATGTCGCAACATTGGTAATAATAAAATAATTGCCCGGCATTTCTGGAGTGTTTTATTTTTCTGATCCTGGCCGAATATTTATTATACTTTTTTTCCATCCAGTTGGTAGGCGACGACCCGCATGTGGACCTGTGTGGAGATCTTCTCACGACGGACCACATTTTATGCGAGTGTTCCAACATCAAACAATAAAGCAAAGGTTTGGCTTAAAAGGGGATCCAAAGGAGATGTTGCGAGAAAATGAAAATTTTAATAAGATAATTGAATATCTGAAATACAACAAATTGTACCGAAATATATGAATCTATATACAAATCTTACTTGTCTATGATAAATTTAGTGATAGTTTTAAACATAAGTGATATTTTACTATTAAATGAATTAGATTATTGTTTATTTATTATTATTAGTTGTTTGGTGGATTATTATTATTATTTTCTTTAAAAACAAAGGACAACAATTCTTATAAAACAAGTTAAGCGCTAATGACCACTGGCAGTCATCATTAATAAAATAAAATAAAACCTAGAAACCTGAACCTTGATTAAATATAAATCCATTTAAACGGAAAATAACTTGACAAAAATCATCAATTTTTTCTTTTTAAATAGTTTCTCTTTTTAAAGAGAAAAATCATTTGAAAAATAGCAAAAAAATAAATAAATAAATATAAAGATGTCAAGTAGTCTTCTAATATTAATTTTCATAGAAGTAGGAATGTAAGCAGTCCGATACTTGCGTAAAAGTCCAGTCCAGTTTACAAAATTTTTTGAATATGAATAATGGAATATCATGTTTTCAAGATAGGATAGAAGCATCAACTTAGTATTTGAAGTAAATAGTAAGGTTTACTACTTATTTCAAGAAGAATTATTGAGGTATTTGTTTTTACTGAAATGTTACAGAAAAGTACAAAAAAGAACATTATTTATTAAAATTTATAATTTCCATGAAATATAACCTTGCGTGAAATACTGTAAAGTGACATACGCGAAGTACATCTGATAAAATACCTTCAATTTAAGCAGAAGAGGAATAACTTAAAAACTTAATAAATTTACAAATGAACATTTTAACAACGCAAACTAATGCTCATGTCAAGAAAAAGATTCAGAGGAAAAACTGTTACTTGGAGATTTGTCAATTTTCATACCGATTTTATCTTTAATGAGCTGTACCATTTACTTGCTATTTATAGGAGTTATAATTTTTTTTTTTTGCTCACCTTACAAATAATATTCAAATGGCACATAAAAAAATAATAAACTGCTGCATTGTATTTATAAATACAGTCTTGCTTGCTAAGCATATTATCAAATATAAAATTTTATTTTCGCATCTAACGAAGAATTCAGCTTATTTTACAACAGGAAATGAAAACACTATACTGGAAATTGGTTGATCAGATAACCTCACTTTATTTATCACTAAGAGCACAAAAAAAATTGGCAAACCTATTTTATTGGAGTTTGGCCTAGAATAGAAGTCCATCTCAGCATAATAGGTTCTTTTGTCGTGACATAGATCAATAATATATTTGTAAGCAAGTTAGTGTAGTCTTCAAAATTTGCTACACCTTCAAATATAATACCTAAAATCTCCAGCAATCCTTTTTTTTTCTCCAACTATTTAGCAATACTTATCACAGATTAATTGATAATTCATTCTTTCACAATTTCAAATATACATAACTTCTCTTTTATTATTATTAATCCCTTTAAAACTCGAATATATATCCTCAACATAAATTTTCTATAACC
This sequence comes from Oncopeltus fasciatus, assembly GCA_000696205.2. NCBI lineage: Eukaryota > Metazoa > Arthropoda > Insecta > Hemiptera > Lygaeidae > Oncopeltus > Oncopeltus fasciatus. Next base: position 289,627 of record KZ807532.1, on the reverse strand, counting down.
CATCCGGAAGTATTTTATTGATTAATGTTTTCTTAGATTATACTTTAATATGTATAACTTATATATAAGAATAGCTGTACAATTACAGGGAAGAAATGGACTGTAGATTCCAGAAAATCTACATTATAAAACATATATCGAATTAGAGTACAGTTTTAAGTTTTAAATAGGATAGAACTTAATACGATAACTTTATGTATTTATTTATTTTGAATCAACATTTAAATTTGAATTAAACACATAGTTATAAACTTAATAAACAAAAGTATTTGAAATACATTTTATTTATAGGATTGCTTATTCACTTTCGCAGAATAGATATAATTTCGGGTCAACCATATAATTTCTTCTTCAATAAAACAAAATTATTCTAATTTATTTCTGAGTGGAGTTTAAAAAACTAAATTTTACCTCTTACATAATTAAATGTGTCAAATAATTAATATTTTAAGTTTTCTCTTAATAAAATCATTTAATATTGGTGAAAAGAAAAATAAAGACAAAATGTTCTGTGTACAATGAATCAAAACTGGTTTTTATTTTAAAGCATCCTTGGTAAGCTAATAATCAAATAATAAAGAATAAGTTTTGAAATTGGGAATAAGCAGCATATTAATTTCACAAATTCTTCCTTAAAGGAATTTGTCACAAAAGATTTCAATTCCAGAACTTAATCCATATATTCATATTTATCGTCTCCAATCTTACATTTTGCAATTAACAACCTAATTTACAGCCCAATAAACTTATACAACATAGAATTCCCTAAAGGGCTTAATGTCAAATAGAATATTCAGGGACACAACATCAGCTTGAGGAAGGACTTACCACAGAGAGAAGACGTACCGAGGCGGGAGGCTGGGCCTTACTGAGCAACGAGTGGGTGGTAGAGGGGGAGGCCGGCTTGCCATTCGCTATCACATGCCACGCCCACTCTCCCCTCTGACCAATACAAGGGGGCAGTCTCACCTCCATTCAACTGGGCCGCTGGGATTGTTATTGGTCTTCAGACACCTTCCACCTCCACTGTAATTTTTTTTTCTTTTTTTTCTTTCAGCACAGTTATTATCATTTCAGAGATTTCACCTACCTCTCAATTTACATAACCGCCCATGTATTACTGTAAAATGTACTAGTAAGCCTCCCGTGTCTTTGCTTTTTATTCGTTTGTTTTTTCAAAGTCCATATTGTTTCTTGAGCTATGTTATTACCCCACTCACCTGAATTCACTTGGAATATTACAAGATTTCTAAATAAAAATATATTTACAGCATTTTAAATGTATTAAAAGTTAGTTTATTTATTTATTTTTATTTTTATTTTTTTTAAGCTATTACATGTTGCGATGAATATCTCTCAGGAAGCTAACAAACTGTTAATTCATTCCTATTGTTTTTTAAAACAAACCAACAACATAATTTATAAGAATAGTCGCTTAAATATGTTATTTAAGCAAAATCCATGTGACTGAATTTCATTTTACTTCATTTTATTGGATTACCAATTTTTAGTGCAATGGAACAGAATAAAAAATTTAACTGTCCCAGCCAGGACACGAACCTGAATCTCCTGCAATCAGGGCCGGTGCGTTTTTCATTTACGCTACCGAGACAAGTCTGTTAAGGTATTAAATTCACCGTCGAGGAATTACATTTTTTATTCTGTTCCCTTGCAATAAAAATTGTTAAAATTTAAGTGGGATTAAATTCCACAAAAAATAATATTTATAAAAATAAAAATAAAAAGTAAATAACGAGAGTCATTTAAACAGCTTGACAATGTCAGCTCCTCCGAGCATAAGACGATTTGTTCGTCTGCCTCGGAGATTAGACTCTCGTCACTAGTGCGTGGAATTTAATAACTTATCAGACTTGTCTCGGTAGCGTATATGGAAAACGCACCTACCAGGATAGCAGGAGATCCAGGTTGGTGTCCTGGCTGGGACAGTTAGATTTTTCATTCTCTTCCCTTGCACTAAAAATTGTTAAAATTTACGTGGGATTAAATACCACAAAAAAATAATGTTTATATTTATTGGATTACGTTTCCTGACTTAAAACTCCTGACCAATAAATGCATTAGTTTCAAAATCAAACGTTTGACCTTCCCTAGAAGTTTATTTTAAGAAAATTATGTATGGAAAATATGTCATTTATTTTTAAATAATTATATAATTAAAATTACTCAGTTGATGTCTGGGAATCTTTGTTTTTCTTCTAAAAAAGTAAAAGTAGTTCTATAAATTGAGTAGATTTTTTCAGTATTGAACTTGATGAATCTTTATATATTAACTTCCCATCTCATGTATCCCGTACACTCATACAATATATCATTATCGATAAACAAACCTGGTTTCAGTTTCATTGCTCTAAACTAAATATTATGCCCGCTGCAGTGATAAAACATTTTATTATATCTGATAATTCCACAACTATTCGTCCGATTTAGCGCTATAATTAAATTAGTCTTCTTTAAATTTACATTTAAAAGACATATGCAGAATTTCATTAGGAAAACAACTAGTTTCATCTTCTAGCTCATACAATTGAAATTTACGATACTATTAAATCCCAATGGTAATTGATCTATTTTGCGATAATTACCTATATTATTTATTTTGTTCATAAACATATTTCTGTGATGAGTTTGTTAACTCTAAACTAACTATTACATCTGCTACATTAAAAATACTTTTTTTATTTTTACAAACTCTTAACATTTCAGTTTATCCCTCGCTCTTATTTGTCCAATTTTGCTCTATAGCGAACTTACTCGTTCAATTTACATTTAAAAGCGATAAGACATATTTCATAAAGAAAAACAACTCATTGAGGCTATATTATTGGTGTCCAAGGGAAGGGAAAAAATATGAAAAATATTTTTTTTTTTTTAAATGCCATAAGAGCTACCTCAATTGCTGCATCCTTTCTGAATTCGCTAAGGATTGGATGGGCCACAGTGATAAGTTATGTACTGATAGTTAAAACAAAAGAGCGAATTATAAAAACTTTTTTTTTTTCCTGGTAACCTCTGGCTTATGCAGGTCCTCATGCAGGCAAAGGCTGTCTGGCCTCTGAAGAAGAGGCCTTTGGCCTTGAAAGTGCTCAGACTAAAATAAAAAATATTAANTCTGTGGTTAACTCGTGCTGGTGCATGTCCAGAACGAGTAGCACTGACTGCCGCAATGTGAATTTCGGGCCGAGGCGAATGGCATTGTCCAGGGCAGGCAGGTGTGTTTGTCCAGTCATGTTTGCTGTGAATTAATGTCCCTGCCAGGGAGGGGTACTTCAACCCCTAATCCTCCTGTCGCTAGTTCACCTACCCCTGTATGTCCAACTGAACCGTTCTTTTGGGAACGGATGAGGTTGCAATTCACCGGGTAGAAGTGAACCTCGTTATTCCCTGCGAGATTCCAGTAACAGTTCTAGAAGAAATAGCACTTATTACTGAAAAATTGCCAAGAAGAGTTGCCATCACGAGGATACGTATAGGACATACACGTCTAACCCACGGTTACCATCTAGTTGGTAGGCGACGACCCACATGTGGCCTGTTTGGAGATCTTCTCACGGCGGACCACATTATTTGCGAGTGTCCCCAACTGCAAACAACAAAGCAAATGTTTGGCTTAAAAGGGGATCCAAAGGAAATAATGCGAGAAAATAAAATTTTAATAAGATAATTGAATAACTGAAACACATCAAATTGAACCGAAATACATGAATCTATTTACAAATCTTACTTCTCTATGATAAATTTAGTGATAGTTCTAAATATAAGTGATATTTTTTCATAATAAATGAACTTAACTATTAAAAAAAAAAAAAATCGAAAATCATGTTAATTTATGATTCTTATCTGTTTAGTTTTTATTTCATTGAGTTTTATATTTAGTATTAGATTATTGTTTATTTGTTATTATTAGTTGTTTAGTGGATAAAAACAATGACAATAATTATAATATAAGTTAAGCGATACAGGCATTAGATGCGCACTATTAAGAAAAAAACAACTTCTTACTGAATACAAGTCTAGTTACAAACAAGTTTGTCAACTTATGTAAGACATAAACGGGAGTAAATACAGAATTACATATTAGAAAGCGGAGTAAGAATGAGCGTAACAGCGTCTGTCTGGAAAGGAAGAGAGGGGGAATGAATATAAACTTTATCCTTTAACTATAAATATTTTATTTGGTTGTGGTATATTATCCCACGTAAATTTTAAACAATTAATGAGAGGGAATAGAATAAAAAAATCTATCTGTCACAGCCAGGAATGGAACCTGGATCTCCTGCTAATCGGGCAGATGCATTTACCAGTTATGCTACCAGGACAGGACTTGGTAGCATAACTGGTAAATGCACCGGATAACAGGAGATCCAGGTTCGATTCCTGGCTGGGACAGATAGATTTTTTTATTCTATTCCCTCTCATTAATTGTTTAAAAAATATTACGAATTATTGGCTGCTCACTTCTTCTCCAGTAGAATAAAGTATTCAACGTTTTAATGCAACAGGTGAAAAACTTCTAAATATAAAATAAAATAAAGTAAATAAATATAGTGCAGTTGACAGCTAGACAATTCGTGTACAAAGCTTGAATTTTTTCCTAATATTTTATTAAAATTCCAACAAGAACCCTATTGAAACTGGGGGGTTCATATAGTAACTGCTGTCTGACTCTTGCACAATTAAAAAAAAGAAAAATTTATATTTATGAAGCATATTTATAATGTTAACGTGGATCACGTCATAAATGAAAAAATTATTTTTTTCGTATTTAATAGATTATTTTGCTTGTGTTTAAAATTGGTAACGAATTGTTGATATTGTATTTAGGCAATTTGATAAGAACAATTTTATTTCAGTAACAGCCGAAATATCCGCTTAAATGAAACGAAACTTGACTCAGAGATTAAATTAATTATAATTTTTTTTTTTTTTAATCAGAAAAATTGCCTCATTGAGGGTGGGAGTTTATATGAAATCCATAATTGTCTATAAAATGTTTTATATTAAATACAATTTTATATAACACATAAATATTACAAAACCATTTTTTTTTTTTTTTAACGGGAAATTATGAATTCAGGAATACGAATTTTAGTAACAAGGAAAGTAATAGTTATAATCATGTTTGTAATTTCGGGTCCTCTATGTTTTCTAACCTCGGTTCTTATTCATATACTTCTTGTTAATGAAATGGAGTAATAATTCCGAACTCTATCCCTGCTCAACCACTTGACAGTTGAACATCAGACTGTGCTTGAGGAAGTGTACTAGACTATGTTCGGCCTGAGGATGAAAGACCCATGCCGAAAGCGCAAGCTATTACTCCCCATAACTATTGGGGGCACGAGAACGACCAACTCCCGCGGCCGTGCTCTGTATAATGCTATCTCCTCTCGCAATCTCTCCACTCCCACTATCACACCTTCCATTCTCTGTCTTCATTGGTTTTTACAAACCATCTGAAATTCTGAAACCAATGAAGACGGATAATAGAAGGTATGATAGTTCTATATTCATTGGTAATGAAAATAACCTTTTAGATTATTTCTCTACTCTAAGTCTCCTATCTACTGGTCAACATATGTTAACCGTCTTCCTGGATTTCTCCATGTGTAAAAACCTTATTACCTTCAATCACTATGTAGTAATTTTATATGATTATTCTTCTGACAACAGCCCCATCCCCAATGTCTCTCACATCCATCCATAAGCAATACATCGCTAAAAACTATCCTTGAAAACTATATTGCACAAATATTTACTGTGAATTCCGCGATGCCTTTAGAAAAGGCAAATTTGAAACCCACTTTTATTGGCTTCCCAAAAATTTAAATGGGTCTCTCCCTGATTCAATTGCATCACCTATGGCCTTGCCTATTTAGGCTGTAATACTTTCTGAGTTCAAAGATATTAATAACTATCTGCCTAAGCTCAAAATAATGATTTCATCACCGTAATCATGCTCCTAAATCTCACAAAGAAACAATTACATTCCTGGGCCTACCTCTACAATTGTGTTCTTCGAACTTCTCATTTTCCCTCCTCCGTAAATTTTCCAGAAGTACCCTCCACCCGAAACTTGATAACACTATCCATAGTGTATCATCCTACCGCCCGTTCATCATTCTTCCTTTACGCTCTAAGAATCTCGGAAATGTCTTTAAAAGAATGGTTTCTATCTTCAATTCCTTAAATGTCCCTTCCTTATCATCGATTTGGCTTCCGATTTTTGCATTCTACAGTCAGCGAGTGCTTTGTGTTATTGATTTCATCCCCTCTTCCCTTAAGCAAAAAGAATACTGTCCTGCTACTTTCTTAAACGTCACTCAAACATTTGATCAGGTATCGCATACTGGTCTATTTTGTGAGCTCAAACCCATATTTCCAAGCCCCATATCCTTAATTCTTACTTCTCTTTGATTCCATCCGTTACCTTCGGTTCCATCTTGAATTATAATTTAACTAGGGTGAACATACTAGACGCAAAATGCAAAGACATAAGTTCAGGCTTATGAACAGGTGAACTGACTTTACTAAGACCGATCTGGACTTACAGCGCAAAACTACGGGGACCACTTTGTCATCCAATATCCAAAGAATACCTAAATCCTAAGAACAATTGCAAATTCTCAATATTATGTCTCCAACTCCCGCTTCACACTTTTACATAGTAAACTTTCATTTCATTCTAATCCATTTGACAAATTCAAGTCGTCAGATTTCAATTTTACAAATCCCCCCCCCCCCCAAAAAAAAAAAAGCTTAAGAACATTGAGAATATTATTTATTATTGAGGATNATATATGGACACACATACACTTACTATATTTATTTTAATATTTTGAATATGCATGCTTCACAAAGGAAACAGTGATCTAAATACTGAAAAAGTGTTGATTTAGCAAAGTGAGCTGTAGAATATTGTGTTTAAAGTAAAGATTTTTTAGTGTGAAGTTTTTGGAATCGGTGTCAAATAAACAATATAGTTATCTATATTTTTATAGTTTATAGGAGATTCAATTGTCTGTTATGATTTACTTAACAGATTTATTTCTTCCACATAGCTGTCTCTGAATACTTACAGCTTAAGTCACATATATACTAAGATATAATAAACATACTATGAAGTATAATAATAATACTAATATTATACTACTATTATATCTCGGTCGTGAGACTCTTCACATTCATTGTTAAAACGATTATTTTTCTCTTGAATTCCTCAGAGCCGGTAAATGTCATACCACCTATCAAGAAACATTATCGTAAAAGTGAAATCTGATATTCCCATAATTCCATGTTGTTAAGCAGTCCTCGTGACCTGTATGTGGAGATTTAATACTTGAGTCTGTTAGTGCTCGTTTAACTTCGCAGTCATACTAAAACTCCAGCCTCAGCTTAAATCATAATTTTCAGTAAATTGTATTATATATAAAATAGGGCATCCAGGGAATGGATTAAAAAAATGATATACATGAGAGCATGTTATTGTGTAATTGTTATAGCAATTATCCAGCGTTAGCAATACTTATCAACATATCAATGAGTTTGCTAGTGATTCTGCTAGGGCGCGCGGTAACGCACTTCCATAACTCACTTGTGCGCTACTTTTAACCCCTATTTATTCGATTGCTCCATTAAGATCTTAAGGCATCTTCTCGCTGCTGACTCTGTGGTGTACAGACCTCACACTAAAGTAACATGGTACTTTCTTTTTTTAAATTTGATTATTTTCTATGAGGGTTTAAACTATCGAAATTTCCCTGCAATCAGTTGTCAACTGAAATAGCTTCTCGAAATTAATTTTTTACAAAGGTTCAAGATATTAAAGGATTTGCAGATTTCCAAATAGCGGTAAAGCAGAAATCTCCAAACAGACAAGATACATTCCCTTTGGTGGAATTTACTGTCGAATAAAGTTCTGACCGTTGTTTTTTTAACCAGAGGAACGCCAAAAATTATGCTAAGTGGATTTCCAAATTCTTGTTCTGACTTGTTCTGCCATTTATTTGTACCAGTTTGCCTTTCAGTCCACGATCCTATTTGTTTTTTTGTACTTTTAGCAACCACACTCCCACCAATATATCTATAACTATATCTATATCTATAGCTATATCTATATCTATATTTATATTTCGTATGCTTACGGCCCCAAAGTTTTTTCTCTGTATGAAGTTTGGTATGCCACTCTAATATGAAAGACAGAATTCCTTATAAGGGGAATTGGAAGAATAGGAGTGAATCTTGAAAAAAATGTCAAGTTTGAGTAAAACATTTTTCGCTGTAGCCGCCGTAATATTTATTTTGGATAATTAGACAAATTATTTACTTATAAAATAAATACTTAATTAGTTACACAACAAAATTAGGCCATTAGGAGCGCGTATTATCAGAGTGCGAGTTTTTTTGTTTTTTTGTATGCAGGGTGAGTAGTATTTAGTTTAGAGCAATGAAACTGCGCATAGATTGGTATATTGACAAAAAAAAAAATTCTAAAATTGTGAGGGATCACACGACAATACATTTAAACACAGATGTTTAACAAGTACGATACTGTGTTCCTGCGTGAAGGACATTTCCCCTTTTGTAATGTATCTTTGGTTTGTTTACAGTTGATTTCTTTCAACCTTCACCCACTATGGGTTTTATGACGGTGAAGGTAAGTTCCCACGGCCTTCCGTAGTACCACAGGTGAGAAAAACTCGGACGTGACTTTCCTCGAGTGCATTTTTCTAGGAAGCGTATCTCTGGTCTGGCGTGTGATGTATTGGAGTCCGGCGTGAGTGCGACAGCCCCCGTCGGATTAGGTGACTGAGGCTTACCTGAACGCGCGGGGGCGTGCACACGTCACTCCATTCAACACACAGGTGCTGTACTACGCACCTCGCTGTAATTACAACTGCGGTGCTCAGCGGCGTGTCGCACACCGGGGCACGTCCATCCCCATTCATCAGGCCTACGAGATCGCATTCCTCAAAGTTTTGTATAGCTCGGGAGGGGGTATCTTTGACACTTATGTCGAATGAATCTGCGGTGATAAATAAGACTATTCGCGTTTTTAGAATATTTCTTTGAAGAAATCTCATTTTACTTTCGTAATATATTACTTTCCCATAATTATGTAACTCTTCAACAATCATAATTTGAAGAAGCTCTCTTAACCCTCCCCCCCCCCCCC
>KZ807532.1:242383-261079 GCA_000696205.2 Oncopeltus fasciatus | reverse complement strand
GCCCTGAAGAAGCCATCACATGATGTGCGAAAGCTCGGCAAAAAAGAACAATTTGACTCGGTCCAACCCGGAAGATGAAATGGTAAATACAAATAATAATAATTTAAATGAAAAAAAAAAAACATTCAAAAGAAATGATGTCATTAATTTTTATTTGTTAATTACAAAAATATTATCAACAAATCAAATACAAACATTTTTAAATATAAGGGATATCTACTTTTATGACAATAAATAGTCTCTGGCAAATTTTATACCATGGCTCTGAAGAAATCAAATGGACCTAGGAAAAAAAAAAATTCTCAGTTGGTCTCTTTTATGTACAGTAATTGTTTTACGAAGATTTACTATATTGATGTAAAGAAAAAAAATTGTACTAGGATAAAATGATTAACTTATTATCTTAAATTAGTCAAATAATAATTATATTCTTGACTTAAGCTAAAATGTTAATTAATTAATTATGGGCAAGAATAAAATAAGAATTAAAAATGTATACAAAACATATTTACCGGTAACTTCCTTGTACTTAACAAGCACATGGGGAAAAACAGAGCTAACAATTGGACCATCAGATTCTTTTGTCTTAATGATAACTTCAGATTCCAGCATCTATAAAATTAAAAAAAAAAAAATCAAAGTAGAGAAAAAAAAAATTAAAGAATTCAATTAAAGGATAGCACATAAAAATAAGCAAATGCATGCAAAAGGATAAAATAATTCATTAGCCAGATATTATATATTTTTCGTCCAATATAACAGTCTTAACCATCATTGATGAGGTAAAGCAGTTCTTTATGCCAGTAATTAAATGTATAGTATTTATTTTCAATGGTCCACTTTTTGAAAAAATTATATAAAAAAATAACATTAATAATAATTATATGGCTTGGCTACTTGAGCTATAATAAAATTAAAGCATATCATTAATGGAAAATATTTGCAAGAATAAGACCAAAAGCTCAGAAATCTGTTTCTATTTTGAACTAGAACTAAATGTCTCCAAGCAAGAGCTGAATAAATTAAGTGGTTTCCTCAGCATCATGGTTAAATTTAAATTTTTATTTTCATATGAATTCAGTGTAAACCTCAAAACTATATTCTCTTTATTCCTGATAACTAAACAACATTAAAAATAATTAAAAATGAGATTTTCGTGTAAGTAGGGGAGCTTTGGCGTTTCTTAGAAGCATGAGTGGAGTGGGTTTTATTTTGAAAGGTTTATAAAAGAGAAACTTTTTAATAGAAACAACTTTTACATAAATTTTCTATTACTTAATTAACAATTTTCATGTTTTTATAACTGCTTATTTACTGTATGTATTATAAAAATTTTCAAAATTAACTTAATATTTTTCGATCCCACTTATTCACTTTTTAATGAGAAATAATTTACTTTTTTTTATTTGGAATTTAATTAGCTAGTTTTAGAATGACACTATTTTTGGACATGAACCATTTTAAAATATAACATCGATATGTTAAAAACAACTCTAAATAAACTTATTTAAGGTAAAAGAGTTCTGATTTTTTTTTTATAGTTTCACTTCCCACACTCATACAGTAGACATTTCAGTACTTTAAATCGGGTAAGTAAATGTTTTAAATGTAATTTGCAATTAAAAATGTATATTTCTTTAAGTATACAAACATCAAGTTAATAGTGCTAGGAAAGTAAAGTATTTAAGTATGTAACTTTGAGGGTTAGACAGGTTCTCTTATTTTTAAAGCATAGAAACAAAATTTGGTATTTAGGCTTTCAAAGCATTGAATTTCATTCTTGGTTGAAATCTGGACACAAATCTGCAATATCCTTGCTAACAGAACCCTTATGTTTGAACAATTAATATTTTAAAAACTCAGAGATTTTAAAATAAAATTATATCCATAAAAGTATTTCAATTTTAAAATAAGAATATGAAATGAAATAGAACAATATATAAATATATATACATATATACCTGCATTAGTGCTTGTAACAAAAGCTTAATTAGCAAATCCTTATAATTGTCATCATCCTTAACTGAGTGCACAAGCTGTTTCCTTGCTTCATCAAGTACATCACGTACATGGTCTTCTCGAACCTTTAGAGCTCTCAGACGAGCTTGGTTCAACATATTTGAAGATTGACTGAAAATAAGTGCAGAAATTATTTTCATAATTTCACTTAAAAAAACATTTTTGATGAATTGTATAAAAATTTTTTTATTTAAAATGGTATTTGTCCATTTTGCCTATATTGTATGATACAGTTATATAATGATTGCAGGAATATGTAAAAATTTGCAGTAAATTTTAATATATTTTTCATTACAAATAGTACTTGTAAATTTTAACAATGTACTGTGATACAATGATTTATTGGAAACCTTGTAACAGAATAAATTTACTGTCGGGAGACATTGGTTGGTACTTTGATACATATAGGAATATCAGCTAGTTTTAGGAACCAAACAAATTTCCAAAACCTGATCTCTGCCCAAAAAAAGTTTTGTTAATTATTTTCTGGATAGCCAAGGAGTATAGTGCATTTTGAGATTTTGAATTAAGGTCAAACCATCAATGCTGCAGTATACTCCATAACATTGGAACATTGCCAATTGAAGCAAAAGCTCCAAGCTTAATAATTAAAAAAGGGCCTCTACTTCTCCTGGGCAATGCTCCACAACTCAGCCAAACTGACCAGGTACAAACTGACTGGGCAATTTATTTCCATATTTTTTTTTCTCGTAGTTATCAGAAGCTCAAAAATGATCTAATCCAACAAAGATCTATGACAAATTTTTCTTATTATTCCCTCTACCTCCTTTATATAATAGAAAATTTCTAATGAAAATATAGAATATGGAAGGTTGTGAATAAAGAAGGATATCATTTATTAATTTTTATACTCTTCTAGTAGAAAAAGTACATGCTGGCAAGAATTTCATTTTCACATAAAACATACTTCAAACTACTCAATAGACATTAAAAAAGATACTTACATTTTCTTCTGGAGCTCAACTTGCTTCTCTTTCCGTTCATAATATTCCATTATTTTAAGTCTTTGATTCTGTACAAGCCGACCTTTTTCAATATTAAATTCTTCTTCAGCTTTCTGGTCAATTTCTTCTGCCTTTTCATTAGCTTCTTGCTCAATGAAAGCCATCATATGCTTGATCTAAAAATTTAAAAATAATATTCAATATATCTTATCAGCAAAGAGCATAAGGGTATAAAACTATAAAAGACTATTCAGGTTTATAATTTTTAAAATTCAATTTAAAACATTTTTCTGTTATGGCTGGAATATGGCCAGCTAATGAAGACAGAGTTGGTCCATCAGCTACACTGTATTTACTGGTAGAGATAAAACAAATAATCCACACTATTAGAATAAGGAAACTGAATGAAGAGGTATCTCAATGACTAGGCTTAGCTGACAATATTAGCCATCTTCAGAGCCAAAGATGATGACATTCACATTTCATTTAATAACAACATTGTCATTGCTTCATGTAATTTTCTAGAATTTATATTCGACAACTCCTGAAAAATAGGGCCAATCGTGGCATGCTGTCCAATAATAATAGTTAGAGAAAGAAAGTAAATAAGATGAATAAGTGCCTTATTTCATTGGAGCTTTGAAGTACATTTATTTATGCATGTAGAATGAAAAATAAATAACAAAGCTAATTTCAAAGGAAAAATACTCTTCTTTGAAACATTCTGGTATAATTATTTATACAATTCACAATAATGAAAGTAATTCACAATTTTAATAAATAAATTTGAAAAAGAAAGAACATAGATGTGTCATGTAAAGTGGGTGTGGTCATTACTTAATACGAATAAACAATATAAGATGCAAAATTTACATTGTTAATTACCAATTTCATAAAAATGACCATATTTAGAACGGAACAGTATATTTAATAAGCAAATTTGATCCAATATATAACACTTATGGTATAACCTTTGTACAAGGTCTATAGTATTTTTAAATTACGACTTATGTTATGAAGATAAAACTATTAGATCGTAATATACTCAAACAGTGAATGGGTGTCGTAAAATAAATAATAACTAAATGTTATGTTAAATGTTCTGATATGAAGTGCAATGGATCAAAATTAAAACTATCATTGAAAAAACGAAAAATATGTCATCAATATAATAGCTTCAACAAATTATCACATATTAGCGTGATCTTACTTGTTTTTGTACATCTGCGTCACTTAAAGACATCTTGTATGGTTTTAAATTAACAGAAAACCTAAAATATTAGACCCTCCAAAGAAGACAGCAATAATCAGTAAGAGAGCCCAGCCCACTTTTGGGGTACCAGATAAAAGACTGACTAAATCAATAGCAAAACAAGTATATTTTTAAAAATAAAAAAAATAAAAAATAATTAATACTTTTATGCATGAAAAAATACATGCTTTTTATTCTTATCATGAATAATAATTTAACTGTCATTCATAGTTTTCGAAAATACAAGTGTATTTCGAGGCAGTGGGTTAGAAAATATGGCTGATTTCGTGTTGTATTGTTCTTCGAGACAGCTTAAAAGATAATCTGAATTTTGTGAGACACGTATGTTTTTCATTTTCTCTGTGAAATTTGTAATATATACCTTCAGAATGTGTCTTAATTTTTAAAATTATAGCCTCAGTTATGCTCTTATTTCTGCATATTTCTATTGAACTTCTGTTGTGAGCTAATTTGTGAAAAGAATTTATTTCAATTTATTTTGTGGTTCGGTAGTTAATAAAATAAGTTTTACTTTGGTTGTTGATCTAAGTATATCCAAGATTATTTCCTAATTGTTTGGGCTTCTAGACTTGATTCTAGCTGAGATAAAGGTATGTTTAGGTTCACTTGTTTTCTATTCAGCATTTTAAATTTTATCTCTTTGGTGTCAAGAATGATATACTTTATGTTCTATCTAATTTCTGGAAGTTTTAATGATGTTTCTTTTTACTGCTGTGTATAAAAATTAATTTTGAATTGTTGGAAAATATTTAGTTTTATTTTTCTTATATTGTGAGTAGTATTGTTTATTTTTATTTATATCTTCAGTTTTGCTTACTGGCTTTAAAATATTAACCTAATTGTTTCTTTTAAGTTCCTTGTTTTTTTGTTTTTTTCTAAATGGGTTATGGATCATTGTCATTTTGTGTTAGAAATCACTATTGTTAAATATATCAGCATTATTTTCTCTTTAAAATATTAGCTTTTGGGTCTTTTATGTATTCATTAAACTTTAAAATTTCTGTTTTCGTTTTTATCAGTGTTTGTTTATGTTCTAAGGGTTCATTTAATTGTATTTCATCTGTCAGCCAACTCTTGATTGTCTTATCTGCTAATGTTAAGTAGTAATTTGGTCTTCATAATTTGTTCCAATGCTTAGTGCTTGTGTTTGGTAGGATTACTTATTATGGTAGTAGAACTAGTTATTTCTTGAAGTGTATCTGTGTAACACATTGTAATTGTATCATTTATGTTCGAGCCACAGATTGCTATTTAGTTTCTTTTTGTTACACTTATAAATGACACTATCAAATTTATGTATCTCTTTGACTACATGCAAAGCAGCAGATTTTTATTTTATTTAATTTTATAATTTATTCTCTGTGCTCGTTGATAGCCGTGTATATTTTTTCTTAGACAGATTAGCTTAATTTATTTAATTTACTCTTTGGTTTTCAGTTTGGATAAACAAACACACACATATACATGTATTATATAATTTCACATTATATAAATGTTGCGGTTGTTATTCAATTTTTTATTGAAAAATAAGTATTAGTGCACAATTATCTATGGTGCCAATATTTTCTGCTTATATTTTTCTACTAATACTTCTGAATAACAGTACTAATTCAGAGTTAATAATTGATTATTTAATGTTTCGTCTAATCTTCTTCCAATAGTTATGCAGCCGAAATTATTATGGTGTGTAACTTCTTGGTTGGATATTGTGATTTCTTAGTTTATTTAAATATATATGTTTAAGAAAAATATAACAAAACATTCTTTATCAGGTTATTGTTGTTTTAAAAACAGTTGAATAAAAAGAGGACAAAAAAACTCAAGACTATTTTGCCATACTTCTGAATGAATGAAAACTTCACATTCCTGAATTAATTGATTTTTAATGGATTATACACAATATTTATATATAAAGACTTAAAAGTTAAAATAAGGCAGCTGGATGGATGCTACCCCATTGTAACCTTCCTGTGGTAAGTTCCAGAAGTAACTGAACAATTGGCAATTAAATAAATATGGCTTTAAAGTTAAATGGAAATAATCTTATATTTCACTTTTACTTCGGCAGTAGTTTTATTCAGGCCAATATATATTACTGGAATTAACATTTGTTCTACACTAAATGTAGTTAAGACATGAACAAGTTAATTATGTGCTTTATGTCATACATGTAAGATAAAAAATTGCTTAAATATCCCCTAATACTCTTATAATTAAATACTGTAAAAGAAAGCTCCATTGATCCATCTTACTTAATGCCGCTGTATTTAGGATGGGCAATTTATGGAACTTTGATTATTTATGTAATGTGTCCTTCTGCATTTACAATATTTTGGGTTATATTATATGACATAGAGCATTTTTTTTATAACTTTTATTAGTAATTATGTAATAGAAAAAATGTAATTATGATTGTTTTTTATAAGTCTTAAGACCCTTTCAAACACTTTTTCATCTATAGATAAAACCATCTATAGGTTTTCATCCCATTCTAATCATCCATTAAAAGCTAAGGACAAATTTAATTTATCAGTAAATGCTTACCCTAGGCGGTATTTGAACCCACAGCATCAGGATTGCTAATGGATCCCATGAGATCTTCTGGCACCCCTATAATTGTTGAAATAACCTAAAATACTCATAACTAAAAGAATTTCTGAAGGAAGATTGCAATATAGTGAACATATGCAATATTGACATTCACTTTACGTTTAATGCAGATTACAAAAAATTTTTGAAGAAAATTTTTAAATTCCTATTTAATTAATAAAAGACGTAATTCTGGTTTAATGGGAGAATTAATGATCCATGTAACGTGACCTTGGAAAGGCTGGCCAATTTTTGAGGTTTATGAAATTTTCCAAAATATCGAAGGAGGTTGATGTATCTTATCTTGCAACATTACTCAGGATCTAAGCATCAACCATAAAAACAGTTTTGATTCATTTGGATAGAACTGCATCTCAAAAGAGCTTGTTACTTGGGCTTACATGAACTACAGAAAAATAAATTTAATGGGCTGAGTTTCCATTTGTGAGTCAGCTGAAACAAAATAAAATAGAGCTACTTTCGAAATAATTGATTACGAGTGATAAAAAGTGGATTGTATGATGCATGAGAAAATTTCGGGTCAAAGCCTGTAGAAGCTTCATTAATTATAGGCAAAGTTTGGATTGATATCTAGGAAGGTAATTCTAATTGTTAAGTAGGATTGGAAAGGAATCATATTTCATGAGTTACTTGAACCTTGCCACCATGACCAACTTATGCTATTTGATACAAGTTCAAGAAAAAGGCCAGAATTTATTACTAGAAAAGGTGTTTTCTATCATAATGCTAGACCACACTCGAAAGAGTCTTCTGCTAATTCCTTGCCTCAATTTTTTTACCCAGAAATCTCAGAACTTCTGCAAAGATAAAATAATGGTTTAAGTGGCATAAAGTCATCAATCAGAATGTAATTGAGATCAGAATATACTGTACTCACACAACACAAAAAAACACATTCATTATGGACGAAGGGAGTAGATTACTAGAGAGATGGGTAAAGCAAAATAATGGAGCAGGGTAATATTAAGCCTATTTATGTTGTACAGTTTTTATTTCATTTTTTCTACCAACTATACATATAATTATGGTTTTTTTGTTTCTTTAGTAGCGGGGAAATTAAGAATGTAGAGAATTTTTTAAAGATAAGGGTCATTAAATTTATTTTATGAAATCTGTTGCATTGCCTAAGTTTTTCCTCTTCCTGATATCTACCTAGTTCTCAATTTAGTATATATTACTAAACTGCAATATTCCCCAGCAGTAGATTTAATTGGAGTAGATAACAAATGGATAGAAATCGCCTCTGTCAGATTTGGTAGCACTTCACTCGGGGTCAAACATAAATTCATTTTAGGTAGCTATTTATTATCAACTTTCTTCTTATTTGTATTTTTCAATTACAGGTGGATTGGAATGTCTGTGATGTAATGTTTGCTTCTTCTGCATTGCATAGAATAAGGGGTTCGAATGATTCAAAGGTGAGTATTTTCAAGTTTAATTATTAATCAGTTTTATTTTTATTAGTTATAAGTGTAGTTGAGCTTCCTATATTTTGGTTACTTAAAAATTTATAGAATATTTTTTTGAGTTGGAGTATATTTGTAATCTATTAGTCCTTCGATAATTTTCAAGCTAGATTAAATTATTTTATTTTGGTTACTTGTTAACCATCAATATAGTTATGTTCATAATGGAAATTAAATGGATACTCTTTTAGCTTCTTCCTTTGTTAAATCAATGATTTGAAGAAAGAATATTGAATAAATAAAGATAACATTTGCTTGTGTAGAATAGAGAGTAGTGTGATGTCCTATTAATAGTTATGAAATTGTCCTTTCACAATCATACGGCAATTATAATAATTTTACCAAATTACAATTAAATTTCTGTAAACTTTCACCATCTCTAATACAAATCATTTCTCTACAGGATAACCGATGGAAAAAAAAAATGAAACAAGTAATACATATATAGTATTCAATGAACTTGTTATAATGGCACCAACCCCAGATTGATAGGTTTACTGATATAATCCCTTAGGATTAATGGATCCGAGTAATTAAACTGAGCACACTATGGAATCTAAATCCCACATTTTATCAAAATTGAGTCTCCTTTTTTTTTTTTTTTTTTTTTTTTTTTTTTTTTTNAATTAAAATATCAAATATTAAATAGGATATTAAAGAATGTAAATTCAAGAGTTGGTTGGACCTCCATTTAGTAAAATATATAAACACAATTCTATATCCCAATTTTGTTTTGTGAATTGTTAAAGTTGGATTTGTTTTGACTGAAGTCAAATGAGGAAAAAAGGTTTACCTGTAATTTATTACAGTGAGAACAAATTAAATTATTATGAATATCTTATTTATTATAAGTGTTAGAGAAAAAAAAAATGGTATGCAGAATTAAATTTGATATTGTTTATGCTCTGCAACATTTTTACAAAAATCGTACAAGGATAATATTTATAAATAAAATTGAATGGTTGACTCCCACTCCCTTCTTTTAATCTCTAATATAAATAGGCCTGAAAAAGTAAACATAACAGAAATTAACAAATATGACATATGATTTTACATTATGTCAATTTACAATTTGCCTTAGATTGCAAATATGGAAAAGAAAGATACTTTTCTATAACAAGGATAAAACAGAATATCAAAACAAGCATCAGTATATACCCAGCTAAAGATATATCATTTATCTCACTGCTTACACTATATTCTATCATATATGTCAAATCACATTATTTTTAAAATAAAAACAAATAATAATAATGTTCACGTAGGCTTCGTCGGTCGTCAGATGTATTTACCATNTATATACCATCTGGATTACAATTCGACTCGGTCCACAACTCTCATTCTCTTTTCAGCCCTGAAGAAGCCATCACATGATGTGCGAAAGCTCGGCAAAAAAGAACAATTTGACTCGGTCCAACCCGGAAGATGAAATGGTAAATACAGCCCTGAAGAAGCCATCACATGATGTGCGAAAGCTCGGCAAAAAAGAACAATTTGACTCGGTCCAACCCGGAAGATGAAATGGTAAATACAAATAATAATAATTTAAATGAAAAAAAAAAAACATTCAAAAGAAATGATGTCATTAATTTTTATTTGTTAATTACAAAAATATTATCAACAAATCAAATACAAACATTTTTAAATATAAGGGATATCTACTTTTATGACAATAAATAGTCTCTGGCAAATTTTATACCATGGCTCTGAAGAAATCAAATGGACCTAGGAAAAAAAAAAATTCTCAGTTGGTCTCTTTTATGTACAGTAATTGTTTTACGAAGATTTACTATATTGATGTAAAGAAAAAAAATTGTACTAGGATAAAATGATTAACTTATTATCTTAAATTAGTCAAATAATAATTATATTCTTGACTTAAGCTAAAATGTTAATTAATTAATTATGGGCAAGAATAAAATAAGAATTAAAAATGTATACAAAACATATTTACCGGTAACTTCCTTGTACTTAACAAGCACATGGGGAAAAACAGAGCTAACAATTGGACCATCAGATTCTTTTGTCTTAATGATAACTTCAGATTCCAGCATCTATAAAATTAAAAAAAAAAAAATCAAAGTAGAGAAAAAAAAAATTAAAGAATTCAATTAAAGGATAGCACATAAAAATAAGCAAATGCATGCAAAAGGATAAAATAATTCATTAGCCAGATATTATATATTTTTCGTCCAATATAACAGTCTTAACCATCATTGATGAGGTAAAGCAGTTCTTTATGCCAGTAATTAAATGTATAGTATTTATTTTCAATGGTCCACTTTTTGAAAAAATTATATAAAAAAATAACATTAATAATAATTATATGGCTTGGCTACTTGAGCTATAATAAAATTAAAGCATATCATTAATGGAAAATATTTGCAAGAATAAGACCAAAAGCTCAGAAATCTGTTTCTATTTTGAACTAGAACTAAATGTCTCCAAGCAAGAGCTGAATAAATTAAGTGGTTTCCTCAGCATCATGGTTAAATTTAAATTTTTATTTTCATATGAATTCAGTGTAAACCTCAAAACTATATTCTCTTTATTCCTGATAACTAAACAACATTAAAAATAATTAAAAATGAGATTTTCGTGTAAGTAGGGGAGCTTTGGCGTTTCTTAGAAGCATGAGTGGAGTGGGTTTTATTTTGAAAGGTTTATAAAAGAGAAACTTTTTAATAGAAACAACTTTTACATAAATTTTCTATTACTTAATTAACAATTTTCATGTTTTTATAACTGCTTATTTACTGTATGTATTATAAAAATTTTCAAAATTAACTTAATATTTTTCGATCCCACTTATTCACTTTTTAATGAGAAATAATTTACTTTTTTTTATTTGGAATTTAATTAGCTAGTTTTAGAATGACACTATTTTTGGACATGAACCATTTTAAAATATAACATCGATATGTTAAAAACAACTCTAAATAAACTTATTTAAGGTAAAAGAGTTCTGATTTTTTTTTTATAGTTTCACTTCCCACACTCATACAGTAGACATTTCAGTACTTTAAATCGGGTAAGTAAATGTTTTAAATGTAATTTGCAATTAAAAATGTATATTTCTTTAAGTATACAAACATCAAGTTAATAGTGCTAGGAAAGTAAAGTATTTAAGTATGTAACTTTGAGGGTTAGACAGGTTCTCTTATTTTTAAAGCATAGAAACAAAATTTGGTATTTAGGCTTTCAAAGCATTGAATTTCATTCTTGGTTGAAATCTGGACACAAATCTGCAATATCCTTGCTAACAGAACCCTTATGTTTGAACAATTAATATTTTAAAAACTCAGAGATTTTAAAATAAAATTATATCCATAAAAGTATTTCAATTTTAAAATAAGAATATGAAATGAAATAGAACAATATATAAATATATATACATATATACCTGCATTAGTGCTTGTAACAAAAGCTTAATTAGCAAATCCTTATAATTGTCATCATCCTTAACTGAGTGCACAAGCTGTTTCCTTGCTTCATCAAGTACATCACGTACATGGTCTTCTCGAACCTTTAGAGCTCTCAGACGAGCTTGGTTCAACATATTTGAAGATTGACTGAAAATAAGTGCAGAAATTATTTTCATAATTTCACTTAAAAAAACATTTTTGATGAATTGTATAAAAATTTTTTTATTTAAAATGGTATTTGTCCATTTTGCCTATATTGTATGATACAGTTATATAATGATTGCAGGAATATGTAAAAATTTGCAGTAAATTTTAATATATTTTTCATTACAAATAGTACTTGTAAATTTTAACAATGTACTGTGATACAATGATTTATTGGAAACCTTGTAACAGAATAAATTTACTGTCGGGAGACATTGGTTGGTACTTTGATACATATAGGAATATCAGCTAGTTTTAGGAACCAAACAAATTTCCAAAACCTGATCTCTGCCCAAAAAAAGTTTTGTTAATTATTTTCTGGATAGCCAAGGAGTATAGTGCATTTTGAGATTTTGAATTAAGGTCAAACCATCAATGCTGCAGTATACTCCATAACATTGGAACATTGCCAATTGAAGCAAAAGCTCCAAGCTTAATAATTAAAAAAGGGCCTCTACTTCTCCTGGGCAATGCTCCACAACTCAGCCAAACTGACCAGGTACAAACTGACTGGGCAATTTATTTCCATATTTTTTTTTCTCGTAGTTATCAGAAGCTCAAAAATGATCTAATCCAACAAAGATCTATGACAAATTTTTCTTATTATTCCCTCTACCTCCTTTATATAATAGAAAATTTCTAATGAAAATATAGAATATGGAAGGTTGTGAATAAAGAAGGATATCATTTATTAATTTTTATACTCTTCTAGTAGAAAAAGTACATGCTGGCAAGAATTTCATTTTCACATAAAACATACTTCAAACTACTCAATAGACATTAAAAAAGATACTTACATTTTCTTCTGGAGCTCAACTTGCTTCTCTTTCCGTTCATAATATTCCATTATTTTAAGTCTTTGATTCTGTACAAGCCGACCTTTTTCAATATTAAATTCTTCTTCAGCTTTCTGGTCAATTTCTTCTGCCTTTTCATTAGCTTCTTGCTCAATGAAAGCCATCATATGCTTGATCTAAAAATTTAAAAATAATATTCAATATATCTTATCAGCAAAGAGCATAAGGGTATAAAACTATAAAAGACTATTCAGGTTTATAATTTTTAAAATTCAATTTAAAACATTTTTCTGTTATGGCTGGAATATGGCCAGCTAATGAAGACAGAGTTGGTCCATCAGCTACACTGTATTTACTGGTAGAGATAAAACAAATAATCCACACTATTAGAATAAGGAAACTGAATGAAGAGGTATCTCAATGACTAGGCTTAGCTGACAATATTAGCCATCTTCAGAGCCAAAGATGATGACATTCACATTTCATTTAATAACAACATTGTCATTGCTTCATGTAATTTTCTAGAATTTATATTCGACAACTCCTGAAAAATAGGGCCAATCGTGGCATGCTGTCCAATAATAATAGTTAGAGAAAGAAAGTAAATAAGATGAATAAGTGCCTTATTTCATTGGAGCTTTGAAGTACATTTATTTATGCATGTAGAATGAAAAATAAATAACAAAGCTAATTTCAAAGGAAAAATACTCTTCTTTGAAACATTCTGGTATAATTATTTATACAATTCACAATAATGAAAGTAATTCACAATTTTAATAAATAAATTTGAAAAAGAAAGAACATAGATGTGTCATGTAAAGTGGGTGTGGTCATTACTTAATACGAATAAACAATATAAGATGCAAAATTTACATTGTTAATTACCAATTTCATAAAAATGACCATATTTAGAACGGAACAGTATATTTAATAAGCAAATTTGATCCAATATATAACACTTATGGTATAACCTTTGTACAAGGTCTATAGTATTTTTAAATTACGACTTATGTTATGAAGATAAAACTATTAGATCGTAATATACTCAAACAGTGAATGGGTGTCGTAAAATAAATAATAACTAAATGTTATGTTAAATGTTCTGATATGAAGTGCAATGGATCAAAATTAAAACTATCATTGAAAAAACGAAAAATATGTCATCAATATAATAGCTTCAACAAATTATCACATATTAGCGTGATCTTACTTGTTTTTGTACATCTGCGTCACTTAAAGACATCTTGTATGGTTTTAAATTAACAGAAAACCTAAAATATTAGACCCTCCAAAGAAGACAGCAATAATCAGTAAGAGAGCCCAGCCCACTTTTGGGGTACCAGATAAAAGACTGACTAAATCAATAGCAAAACAAGTATATTTTTAAAAATAAAAAAAATAAAAAATAATTAATACTTTTATGCATGAAAAAATACATGCTTTTTATTCTTATCATGAATAATAATTTAACTGTCATTCATAGTTTTCGAAAATACAAGTGTATTTCGAGGCAGTGGGTTAGAAAATATGGCTGATTTCGTGTTGTATTGTTCTTCGAGACAGCTTAAAAGATAATCTGAATTTTGTGAGACACGTATGTTTTTCATTTTCTCTGTGAAATTTGTAATATATACCTTCAGAATGTGTCTTAATTTTTAAAATTATAGCCTCAGTTATGCTCTTATTTCTGCATATTTCTATTGAACTTCTGTTGTGAGCTAATTTGTGAAAAGAATTTATTTCAATTTATTTTGTGGTTCGGTAGTTAATAAAATAAGTTTTACTTTGGTTGTTGATCTAAGTATATCCAAGATTATTTCCTAATTGTTTGGGCTTCTAGACTTGATTCTAGCTGAGATAAAGGTATGTTTAGGTTCACTTGTTTTCTATTCAGCATTTTAAATTTTATCTCTTTGGTGTCAAGAATGATATACTTTATGTTCTATCTAATTTCTGGAAGTTTTAATGATGTTTCTTTTTACTGCTGTGTATAAAAATTAATTTTGAATTGTTGGAAAATATTTAGTTTTATTTTTCTTATATTGTGAGTAGTATTGTTTATTTTTATTTATATCTTCAGTTTTGCTTACTGGCTTTAAAATATTAACCTAATTGTTTCTTTTAAGTTCCTTGTTTTTTTGTTTTTTTCTAAATGGGTTATGGATCATTGTCATTTTGTGTTAGAAATCACTATTGTTAAATATATCAGCATTATTTTCTCTTTAAAATATTAGCTTTTGGGTCTTTTATGTATTCATTAAACTTTAAAATTTCTGTTTTCGTTTTTATCAGTGTTTGTTTATGTTCTAAGGGTTCATTTAATTGTATTTCATCTGTCAGCCAACTCTTGATTGTCTTATCTGCTAATGTTAAGTAGTAATTTGGTCTTCATAATTTGTTCCAATGCTTAGTGCTTGTGTTTGGTAGGATTACTTATTATGGTAGTAGAACTAGTTATTTCTTGAAGTGTATCTGTGTAACACATTGTAATTGTATCATTTATGTTCGAGCCACAGATTGCTATTTAGTTTCTTTTTGTTACACTTATAAATGACACTATCAAATTTATGTATCTCTTTGACTACATGCAAAGCAGCAGATTTTTATTTTATTTAATTTTATAATTTATTCTCTGTGCTCGTTGATAGCCGTGTATATTTTTTCTTAGACAGATTAGCTTAATTTATTTAATTTACTCTTTGGTTTTCAGTTTGGATAAACAAACACACACATATACATGTATTATATAATTTCACATTATATAAATGTTGCGGTTGTTATTCAATTTTTTATTGAAAAATAAGTATTAGTGCACAATTATCTATGGTGCCAATATTTTCTGCTTATATTTTTCTACTAATACTTCTGAATAACAGTACTAATTCAGAGTTAATAATTGATTATTTAATGTTTCGTCTAATCTTCTTCCAATAGTTATGCAGCCGAAATTATTATGGTGTGTAACTTCTTGGTTGGATATTGTGATTTCTTAGTTTATTTAAATATATATGTTTAAGAAAAATATAACAAAACATTCTTTATCAGGTTATTGTTGTTTTAAAAACAGTTGAATAAAAAGAGGACAAAAAAACTCAAGACTATTTTGCCATACTTCTGAATGAATGAAAACTTCACATTCCTGAATTAATTGATTTTTAATGGATTATACACAATATTTATATATAAAGACTTAAAAGTTAAAATAAGGCAGCTGGATGGATGCTACCCCATTGTAACCTTCCTGTGGTAAGTTCCAGAAGTAACTGAACAATTGGCAATTAAATAAATATGGCTTTAAAGTTAAATGGAAATAATCTTATATTTCACTTTTACTTCGGCAGTAGTTTTATTCAGGCCAATATATATTACTGGAATTAACATTTGTTCTACACTAAATGTAGTTAAGACATGAACAAGTTAATTATGTGCTTTATGTCATACATGTAAGATAAAAAATTGCTTAAATATCCCCTAATACTCTTATAATTAAATACTGTAAAAGAAAGCTCCATTGATCCATCTTACTTAATGCCGCTGTATTTAGGATGGGCAATTTATGGAACTTTGATTATTTATGTAATGTGTCCTTCTGCATTTACAATATTTTGGGTTATATTATATGACATAGAGCATTTTTTTTATAACTTTTATTAGTAATTATGTAATAGAAAAAATGTAATTATGATTGTTTTTTATAAGTCTTAAGACCCTTTCAAACACTTTTTCATCTATAGATAAAACCATCTATAGGTTTTCATCCCATTCTAATCATCCATTAAAAGCTAAGGACAAATTTAATTTATCAGTAAATGCTTACCCTAGGCGGTATTTGAACCCACAGCATCAGGATTGCTAATGGATCCCATGAGATCTTCTGGCACCCCTATAATTGTTGAAATAACCTAAAATACTCATAACTAAAAGAATTTCTGAAGGAAGATTGCAATATAGTGAACATATGCAATATTGACATTCACTTTACGTTTAATGCAGATTACAAAAAATTTTTGAAGAAAATTTTTAAATTCCTATTTAATTAATAAAAGACGTAATTCTGGTTTAATGGGAGAATTAATGATCCATGTAACGTGACCTTGGAAAGGCTGGCCAATTTTTGAGGTTTATGAAATTTTCCAAAATATCGAAGGAGGTTGATGTATCTTATCTTGCAACATTACTCAGGATCTAAGCATCAACCATAAAAACAGTTTTGATTCATTTGGATAGAACTGCATCTCAAAAGAGCTTGTTACTTGGGCTTACATGAACTACAGAAAAATAAATTTAATGGGCTGAGTTTCCATTTGTGAGTCAGCTGAAACAAAATAAAATAGAGCTACTTTCGAAATAATTGATTACGAGTGATAAAAAGTGGATTGTATGATGCATGAGAAAATTTCGGGTCAAAGCCTGTAGAAGCTTCATTAATTATAGGCAAAGTTTGGATTGATATCTAGGAAGGTAATTCTAATTGTTAAGTAGGATTGGAAAGGAATCATATTTCATGAGTTACTTGAACCTTGCCACCATGACCAACTTATGCTATTTGATACAAGTTCAAGAAAAAGGCCAGAATTTATTACTAGAAAAGGTGTTTTCTATCATAATGCTAGACCACACTCGAAAGAGTCTTCTGCTAATTCCTTGCCTCAATTTTTTTACCCAGAAATCTCAGAACTTCTGCAAAGATAAAATAATGGTTTAAGTGGCATAAAGTCATCAATCAGAATGTAATTGAGATCAGAATATACTGTACTCACACAACACAAAAAAACACATTCATTATGGACGAAGGGAGTAGATTACTAGAGAGATGGGTAAAGCAAAATAATGGAGCAGGGTAATATTAAGCCTATTTATGTTGTACAGTTTTTATTTCATTTTTTCTACCAACTATACATATAATTATGGTTTTTTTGTTTCTTTAGTAGCGGGGAAATTAAGAATGTAGAGAATTTTTTAAAGATAAGGGTCATTAAATTTATTTTATGAAATCTGTTGCATTGCCTAAGTTTTTCCTCTTCCTGATATCTACCTAGTTCTCAATTTAGTATATATTACTAAACTGCAATATTCCCCAGCAGTAGATTTAATTGGAGTAGATAACAAATGGATAGAAATCGCCTCTGTCAGATTTGGTAGCACTTCACTCGGGGTCAAACATAAATTCATTTTAGGTAGCTATTTATTATCAACTTTCTTCTTATTTGTATTTTTCAATTACAGGTGGATTGGAATGTCTGTGATGTAATGTTTGCTTCTTCTGCATTGCATAGAATAAGGGGTTCGAATGATTCAAAGGTGAGTATTTTCAAGTTTAATTATTAATCAGTTTTATTTTTATTAGTTATAAGTGTAGTTGAGCTTCCTATATTTTGGTTACTTAAAAATTTATAGAATATTTTTTTGAGTTGGAGTATATTTGTAATCTATTAGTCCTTCGATAATTTTCAAGCTAGATTAAATTATTTTATTTTGGTTACTTGTTAACCATCAATATAGTTATGTTCATAATGGAAATTAAATGGATACTCTTTTAGCTTCTTCCTTTGTTAAATCAATGATTTGAAGAAAGAATATTGAATAAATAAAGATAACATTTGCTTGTGTAGAATAGAGAGTAGTGTGATGTCCTATTAATAGTTATGAAATTGTCCTTTCACAATCATACGGCAATTATAATAATTTTACCAAATTACAATTAAATTTCTGTAAACTTTCACCATCTCTAATACAAATCATTTCTCTACAGGATAACCGATGGAAAAAAAAAATGAAACAAGTAATACATATATAGTATTCAATGAACTTGTTATAATGGCACCAACCCCAGATTGATAGGTTTACTGATATAATCCCTTAGGATTAATGGATCCGAGTAATTAAACTGAGCACACTATGGAATCTAAATCCCACATTTTATCAAAATTGAGTCTC
>KZ807532.1:219455-239894 GCA_000696205.2 Oncopeltus fasciatus | reverse complement strand
TATATATATATATATATGCCAAAAGTAAGTCAGATTTAAATTACATTTAAAATAGATATTAACATCCCAGTGAAGTTACTAAAGTGAAATAAATGTGATAAATTTATATGAGATTTTTTTCTTGAATAAGTTGTTAGATTTGTTAGATGAATTGCATGATTACAAAATTAATGATATTTTTTTTTATTGATTTATTCATTGTTCTATAAATAAACAAATTGTATTTATATTAATATCACTTTTAAATAATTAATTAATTAATTTGATTATTTTTGTTATTAATTTATACTTTTAAATATGCAATAAAATGTAAAAGTGAGAAGTGAATCTGACAATTGGCAGGTAAGAAACTGAAAACCTTTCCTCTAAGCTTTACTTAAATCCCTACCTTTGTCCTCCACAAGTATTATGATAATATTGAAGCAAATATTATTGTTTCATTCTTATAGTACCACCTCAGTTATGTTTTCCTGGGAAATGTTAGTATTTGTAAGTGTTTCTAATATTTTATGGCCCTCCTACTGAATGGTGTAGTCGAAGTAAAAAGTAATCAATGGGGAACTGGTATTTTATCCATAGTGCAGGCAGCTGTATGTGTCTTCTGAACAAATTATAGAAAATGGTGTTTCCTTTCCCTGATCCAGAAGCTAGATCCTTTACTCCAAGATTTTATTCTGGAATTATGTGAGTTTATTAGGAATAATCATAATTCTTTTTTTATTAAACTTTTATTTTTTCATTGGAAAAACTCAATATGGAGCTTTTTTCTTATGAATAAGTTTGTAGTGAAAGATTAAGATTTTTATTAATGGTTTTTTTGCCTCAATATGACAGAAAAATCAAGTTTACCTAAATTTTAGAAAAAATTAAGTTGTCTGCTAAATAATTTAGCTTTCAGTATCTTTTAAATGTCCCTTTTCTCTTGTTAATCAAGCAATTTTTATTTCCTAAAATAGTAAATTTTTAGTTAATAAATTATTAAATATATTCAAAAAACTTTAAATTAATTAAAGTTTCTTTGAGGGAGTCAAAATGTAAGGATTCAGTAAATAAAAAAAAATGTGGCATTATTCAGTTTAAATATATTATCTGAAGACCAGCAACAACTACAAATTGGAATGCTACTTTTTTCCCAAAAT
This sequence comes from Oncopeltus fasciatus, assembly GCA_000696205.2. Taxonomy (NCBI): domain Eukaryota; kingdom Metazoa; phylum Arthropoda; class Insecta; order Hemiptera; family Lygaeidae; genus Oncopeltus; species Oncopeltus fasciatus. The sequence continues at coordinate 238,755 of KZ807532.1, read as the reverse complement.
AATATAATTATTTTTTTCATTTATGATAACAATAAAATTCTAAATAAATGTTTACTTCCAATTTACTCTTTTTTAAATTCTATCTTCTTAAAATGTGTGTATAAATTTGTCATTACAGTTCAATTATTTCCTAATTTTAATTAATTTTTATTAAAATTTAACTTTACAGGTAAATCTAAATTTGATTTCCACTAGACAGTCAAATTAAAAAAATTATTTGTGAGTAAAATCTCAGTGTTCTTACTACCTATGATTTTCTTTTGGATTTATACACTAGCTTATAATCTATAAATATTTCAAACATTTAATTAGAAATTATTAGTTTAAGTGCAACATTTAACATTACATGAAAGTTGAAAATCTTTATTTTTCCTAATAAATCAAATCTACTTCAAATTGAAGTAGGAAATTTAAATAAATTTAAAGTGTGTTAATTTATCTATTAGTATAAATTTCCTGCTTATGAAGGATATTTGATAGCTCTGATTTTTCCTGCTTGTGTTCCATTTTTCTTGTAAAAATCTGACTTCTACATTTTAAAGTATCAACTATGTTAAACAATTGTATTGATCTAGTACTCTAATTGATCCATATTCTCAAATTTAAATTCTTTTAAACCTTATTAAGGTTCTTGTAATGTGTATAAAGACCACAGCAGACTATCCATGGTAATTCTGATAGAATTCACCATTAAATTTTCTTCAGTTTATTAATTTTCATGTATGAGATAATGAAGTTCATTGTTTTCTTTAGTCAAGTATTGTTTTATATAAAATGTTATTATGTTTAACAGAATTAGCTCTAGGATCTAATCTATTTTTTTGTGTTGATTAAATAGAGGAATAGGTTATAGAAATGCAATTTTTTTTATTTATTTTTCATGTGTAACTTGGATAATTTTTCATAAGTGTTAGTTAAAGAAACTGTTGGTAGTAGAAGAAACTGTTAGTATGCCATAATTCATATTTGAATTATACAAAAATATAGAAAAAAAAGAAGAAAAAACAGTCATAGTAGAGAAGAAGGTGATCAGAATCTGGTCAATGAGTTTTTAAATATAAACAGATTTGTAAAAAAAAAAAAAAAAAAAAAAAAAAAAAAAAAAAAAAAAAAAAAAAAAAANTTTTACATAGATTAGATTTACATATTAATATCTGAGAGCTTAAGTATTTTACTAATAAAAAAAATTAATCAAAAGTTGTGAAATATAGGGTTCTTTTCAGAAAGTTTTGTATTGAAGACATAAACAATTCTTTAATTTAATAAATATTTATAGAAAATCATGAAAAGTTATTAGAACAATAAATATTTATAAATTAATGAATTATTATTATTATTAGCTTTCAGTGGAGAAGTGTTAGATTGTCCTAACCAAAATGCTAAAACTATCTTCTTAAATAATTTTTAATTATCAAAATTAACTGTGGACTTAATTTATTTATTTTGTCACTTTTATCAAATTTCTTTAAAAGAAAAAACCTGAATGAAATTTCACTGATAATTTTGAATGTTGATTAGTTCTTCATTTTGAATATGCTGAGGTTCAAGTGAAGAACAAAACTAGCTATCTCCTTCTACAGTTTTTAACAAAAAACAAAATATCATTCATTATTTATTAATTGCACAAATACTGTTCAATAAATTGATTTAAAAAAACTTAAATGTAACAAGATTATTTCATTAATAAAAACTTTATCAATATAATATATAAGGACACCAAATATCTCTTAACATGACAATTAATGATGTTACTGAATAGATTTTTACACTTAAAGTAGTAAAATGAAATGAAATATGTTTTCTTATTATAGATGGCCAAATCTCTCAATTTCCACAATATGTAACAACGTACTGAAGAACATACCATTCTTTGAAGGTTATGTTTCACAATATAAAAGACACATCGCTGCAAAGACATGTCTGCTCCACTCCAAATTGAAGACACTAGCGCTTTATATTTAGGACAGTACTTATATAATGAAATTAAAATTAAATAATATTATTATATAGTGTCCTCTTAAACTGAACATTAGGAACTCAGAACATCTATAAAGAAATAAAAGAAGAAATGTCACATTATTTAGATCGAGAGAGATGAGTGGAATGTGTGAGGGAGAGAATGACAGGGGAAAGTCTATACTTTAAATTGAAAAAGTCGTGTTTTATGTATATTCATGCACATGTCTCAAGAAAAATTTACCAAAGAACTCATGTATACTTTCAGCTTGCTGGTATTAACTATAAATAATTAATGTTTTTAAGTTTATGATAAAAAAAAAAATTGTTTAGTTGCCATGCAATAAAAATTTAAATGAAATTTCTTTTGAGCACAATATTTTTTTTTTCTGAGAATGCTTATATTTTCAACCAATATATTTCAAGCTCATTTTTCAACCACTGCACAGGCCTGTCTGTTGGACTAAGATTACCTAATTCCTCTTTACTCCTACCAACATTTGAGTTCACAAAAAAAAAAATCAATAGTTTCCATGACTGGTCATGGAAATGTGAACTTAGGGACAGGACGTCCTCTCTCATCTTCATGATAGCCCTGAAGATGGCTTACAATGTACGCCGAAACGTTGGCAGATCATCTAAGAAATCAATAGTTTATAATAGAAAGTTTTAAATAACAAACATGATTTCTATATTTTATTAATAGAGGTTCGTGTCCTACTTATTACTTTTAAGAATTACAGTGGTGATATGCTTTTTTCATAGAATAGAATTTAATGTTAAAATTTTAACAAAAGAGAGAGAAAAAAGGAAAGTTTTCAAATATTTCTACTCTAATCAACACACTTCATATAATGTCCATCTTAATATATCGTCTCATATCACTAATTAATTAATTAATTTTTAAAACTAAGTAATTTTTAAATAATAATAATAATTAAAATTAACATGAAATGAAAAATAAAAATATGTAAACATAGCCTAAGAACTGAATCTCACATTTATCTTGAATATTAAAAAAAGAAAAAATCATCATAATTTTGTTTAATGTAATTTTTAGTGAACCATCTTTTGTTTAGCTTTTCCTTAGTAGGATCAATGAAGAATAAAAATTCCAATTCAAAAATGACTATTGTGATTTTCTTAAGATAAATTTGTTGAAACTTTGAGTTATTTTTATTCATAATTAATATTTTATGGGGTGTAACTACAACAACTTTTTGTAATTGAGTACAAAAACCATTGAAAAATTAAGACTGCTAAAGAGTGGTTGATTTTTATTGATTTTATTATTTTTTTATTCAGTTTGTATGTCTTGATTTTACAAACAATTAGATCAGAAAGAATTTTGGAGATTTATTTGATCATATTTTATTCCAGGAATGCTAGTTCAATTGGGTCGATGGCAGCTAATTTTGGAATGGTCTCGAGCCGAAGTTACAGTGGGTCAGGCACGGGTTCAGGGAGCATGGCCAACTTCCATTCTGTGTTCTCTGGAGCTGACTCAAGTACTCCACCCCTTTTGGATCTCTCAGAGTTCCCATCTCTCACCAATCGAGGTGGAAACTCTGACTCAGTCCCACCTACCTCCACCCTCCAGCCTGGCAAGCAGCCATATGGTAATTACCATAACATACATAGTCATATAGTGAAGAATTTATCTGTATATTTCTTAAATTTAGTTTTGACAGAATCATTTAATACTCTTGGCTGCTGTTGTGTATCTTTATTATTTTCTTAAATTCCTTCTTCTTTTTATTTATTTATTTTTTTTTTTCATAAATAAGCGAGATTCCACAACTCAGCTCTTTTTGCTGATATATCCCTTCGAAACCTCATAAATGATCTCTGAACATTTTCCTACACACAGCCTTGACCAATATATAGGGAGAGAAAATAAGAAAGTTCTAAAATATATTACAAAATAAAACAGTAAAGCTATCCCAGGCTGTAAAACAGATAATGTATTATTAATGAAATCAGCCAAAAAGTTTAAATTAAAGAAAAATATTCAGTCACTAGAACTTGGGTAGGGATGAAGGTATGTTTTTACAATAAATATGATATTATAAACAGAGTTTTCCTTAGAATAGAAAGTGAAGGGAGGCCCTTAAGAGAAGAGATTGAGGAAATTCAAAGGAGTGATCAATTGGTCCTTTCCAAGTAAAATTTCAAACTATCTAGAAAAAGTTATGCTCAGTTTTCTTCTTCTTTTTTTTTACATCTTAGAAATAATGAGGAATCTGTGATTAAGATTTTTTCCATTCTATTAATTAAAATAAAAAAACTTTCACATCTTTGACATGCATTATTATCTTGTTAAGTCAATACGCAGTATTTAAACGAAAGACTTGTGAATTGTGAACTGTCACATTTAGACATTGTAATTATTTTCACAATGAATTGTCACATTTAGGAAAGAATGAGGGTTATGATAAATACAGTAAAAAAAAATCTACACATGCATATATTGCCAGGAGTATACCAGCCCTTAATTCTCACAGTAAGGAACAACAATTCAAATAAAAAAATTCTGTTTCTATTAAAAACCTAAACCTCCCTGTAACCTTCAAATATTAAGAATTTTCATAACTCTAGTCCCAGTCTTTCACTGGCCCCGCTTCTGTACCCCCGACTTTATGACTCCNTTTTAATGATATTATAAATACTACAGTATTTTATTAATTCATCAGTTTTTATTGCATTATTTAGGTATTTAGATATATTTAAGGATTTTTTTTTTTTTTTTAATAATTGGGCATTGACGATATGTTTGTTAATGTCTGAAATTGGTCAAAGGGGAGAAGGGGTTTATCTTACCAAATTGAATAAACTCGTAATTGTATTCCTCCTACTTTTCTCTTTTTTTAAATTAATATTTTACATGTCTAATGAGGCTTGTATTATATCAATTTCTCCAAAACTACATTAAATTAAACTCCAAAATAGTCATTCTATTCCATTTTCATACTGTATTTCTGTTTGAATATTAGAAATTTAACTCTTCTAAAATCTTTAAGTATAATCAAGTATTGCAAAGTGTATGAATAGAATATCTGAGACTTCTACAACATGGAATTTGGTAATGTAAACAAATATATCTATTTTGTTCCCTTACTTTTCCTTTTGCTTGTTTTATCATAGCTTGTATTTTCAATTGTCCTCAATTTCAAAATTTATATTTCTTAAATTAACTTTTAAAAAAATAAACGTTTATCTATTAATGAAATAAACCAGTTTAATATAAACAAAAATACTGTTATTCCAATTATCAGTATATCCCCTTATAGTTTTGTTGTTTATCTTTCTAGTAATTAGAAAATTAGGTCTTTTGTGAAAATTTAGGTCAAGTTGTGCTTTTTTCTGAAGAACATTTTTGTATTTTATATCAAAGTGAAGTTACATAAATATTATTAACATTTTATTTGTTTAATGATGGATCCTTTTTGTTGCTCTCAAGAATAAAAAAGCGAATTTAATAATCTCAATAAATAAGAATTTATTCAACATGATCAATGATATTCCTTCAGATTTAACACTGGAGACTTACCAGGAAGTCATTCAATAGCTGTCAGATAATGACTGTGAGCATATCCTGGTTATAGGGACTGATTTAGAACAGTTTGCTCTGTGACTATTAGATCTGAGATTCATGTGTGCGAAACATTTACCTACATAAAAGGGAGGAAAGAAATTGCATTAAACTAAATATTTACTATTTTTAGAATTTTATGTTAAAAGGATTGAATCTTCTACATGTAAAACTCTGAATTAAAACATAAAACGAGATTTATTTTATTTTTTCTTGAGGATTGGGATTTTCTATTTTGTAAAATTAATAAGTGACATTAAAATCATAAGTATTGATCCCTTATTAAATCACAAGTATGAAACATGATCTGAATAAAATATATAGTTAGATTGGCAGGAACTGTGTGAACCGAATTATTTAGCAGTTAAATGATAATTACTGCTCCTAAGATTTCCACTAGCAGTAAATTCTTTAATTAGTTGTCAAATTTCTGGTTAATCCCAATTTTTAATTATGTTATTTTGCAGAATCTCGTAAAACCCACTGCAATTATTTCATCAATGCTTAATATCAAATTTTTCCTCTTTTAAACAACAATTCCTTTATTGTTCCACAATTCCATAGTATACCCTATAGCTACCTTGAGTTCTTTTGTTTTATGACAAATAATATTCTTTGTTTTATAAACTTTTTAATTATTAATTAGTGAATATCATATCAATTTTTTTTTTGTTATAACTGTGTGGTCTATTGATTGTAACACAGATGTTTATGGAAAATTAATGAAAATTAATTTTAATTTAGTTCACTTTAGGATATATATAAATTTTGGATAAATAATAAATTGCATTGGAGATATATAATGTAACTGAAAATTATTTAACAATCCCGTGTTCGATGTTGCAATTAATGTTTTTACATAAAAAAAAGTAGTTATAATAACCATTTAAGTCAATTTATTTCAGATTAACCATTTGGAGAGGAAATTAATATATATCGAACCACAGGTGTATTTGGTATTTTACAAAAACACTTTCCTTCCTTGGATACATAAGATTTTCAAAGGTTGACTGGCTTAGCTGAAAGGATCCATTAGAGTTTTATAAACTTTTACTTTACTGGAGAGGCTTAAGAATAAATGCAAGCCCTATGTCATTACTTTAAGTGGCCTCTCCGTCCATGACCTTGACTGGTTGCATAAGGATTAATGTCAAAATAAATTTTGTAAGAAAACATGAACACTTTCAACCCATTTTCTTATTGTTTTCCACAACATCATACATATAGGTTTTCTTTTAGTTATGTTAAGTTTATTCAATAATATTATAAATCATAACATTTTTGTTTTTCTCATGTTTTTTTTTTTTTTGCAATGTAAGCCGAAATGTCGGTAGATAATGAAAAAAACATTTCTATAAATTGAATTTTTTTTAATCCACCTTGAACCCAACAAATTCTCTGCTTATTATCTTCACAGTCAAAAACTCTCCATTTGAACTTCAATGTGATATAATTCTTTTCCCGAAACATATTAGCATACTTACAGCTTATTGGCGTTAATGACCTTGATCATTTAAGGTAACAAAAAATAAATTTTAAAATAAAACTTAAAGCTTTATTATCATAAATAAGCTAAAAAGATAAATTTTTTTTCTACAAAAAAAAAATATAAAGAGTAAATTTTTAAAATATTAATCAAGTTTGAATATGACAAAATCCAAAAAATATTCAAAGAAAATTGGAGTCATTAGAGTTACTTTTTACGGGTGTTTTTGTGCGTGTGGGGGTGCGTGTGTGTGTGTATTCCCAAAGTGCTTAAAAATACTTTTTTCTAATGATTTTAAATTTTTTTAAATTGTAGTTGGTATGGTGAAGCAGCCCACCTCTGAATCATCAGAGTTCACTATGTCCTCTGAGGATTTTCCTGCTCTGCCAGGATCAGAGGGAACGCCAGGAGGAGCTGGTTCCTCTGCTGGTAGTGGTGAGAAGACGAATAGTGAAGAGGGATCTCGGCTAGCAGCCAGCCAAATCACTACATCGTCCTCTTCAGAAGCAAGTACAACCAACCCAAAACCCTCCCAACCTCCCAAACGGGGAATTCAAACATCACCCGATGGTAATTTTTTTTAAATATTACTACTGTGTTTTATATGATTTGTTTGGTAGGTTATTGCTTACTATGTTTAGCCAATTGGGATGGATATCATGATATAAATTTCTCATATGGGGCAGCATTATGTAATACAGTCTTATTCATCTAGACCAACTGAACCTGAAAGATTCAGAAAGAATCAATGATCCCGAAAAAACTTCTTCACATAAGTAACAAATTAATTCTGACCTTTTATCTGGATTACTGACTTTAAAAAAAATTTATATATTTAAATTTTGAATAAAATAAAAAATATTCACTTGTTCAGTACATCAATTGAGTATTGTACATATTTATAGGTGGCTACAGAGTATATATTGTCACAAATTTAGAAAGAAATATTTGTTACTGAATTAACAAATATTTCTGCTAGCCTAGCCAAGGGGATTTTTGAGGTCTCGTTATGCCTGGCTGGTACTGTGGTTTCAAGTCCAGCCCAGGGCAAGCATTTATCAAAAAATAAAAGCTTGTTCCTTTGTCATAATTATATAGAATAGAGTAGCTACCTATAGATATCCACATCCTCCGAGACCCGAAGTGGGTAATAATTTCTGAGTAAGGGAGCTCTTCTGCAGTGTTTTCTTTACAAGAAGTTTTTGAAAATATTAATATCTTTCTACCCTGTTTATTCAGGCGTGCCTTCAGTCTTGGTTCGAAGGGCTTCCTTACCTCATTGATCCTCTAGTGAAATTTCTGGGCATTATTAATGCTTCAATCACTTCAAGTTGGTTATTTGTGCTGTGCATTGAGTAATTATTTAAATTTCCTCAAATTTCGGATAACATGGATTATGCTAATAAGTTTGAAGTCAATGACCAGTCAATTGATGCATTTTCCAACCACTAATCTAGAGCATTGATGTGAAGAGGTTTCCTCAATTAAAAATGCTGAACTTATTAAATATGGAGTCAAATAAATACTCTTCTGTATAATATATGCTAGATTGTGATTTTGTTAATAATGATTAATTACAATTTAAGTTTTTATGATTTCAATAAATTTAAAAATATTTCTGCACCATAATAAATAATTTTTAGATCTTAGGTGCTATATTTGCTAATTATAATTAGTTACAGTGTCCACTTTACCTTTCTTTTTATATTAAAAAAAAAAATTCTAATTTTATTTATAGTGTTAAATTCCAGCTTAAAATTTCCAGATCATTATGTATTACTTATTTTATCCAAAATACCTTATATATGAGTGTAATCTGTCCATTTATTATATAAATTCATTTCCTGCTTTTTGGTCAATATTTTATAATTTCTTGTGTGTGCTACTATATTATTGTAGTTTAATGTTCAATATTTTTCAAATTAATTTTAAGGGATAAAAATTTGTGAAAACATTTCAAAAGTTATTTTTCTTATTTCTGGAAGTCTTGCTGTACATGCTAATTCAATGGCTTTGTATGTGTAATTGTGAATATTATTTTTCATGAGGTTTGAATGCTAATTAAATGATGTTGCTAGTGGATTATTTCTTAGTCCATAATCCTTTCTTCCTATCTAATAATATTGATGTATAAATATTTAATCTTTTCATAACACTCCTATATTTTGAATTTCATATTATTTAGAAAACCAAAGACTTTTCTGTATAATGTTTTACAATCCCTTCTAGCAATTTATTTATTACTATACCAGAAATGTTCACCAGTCAGTAGTACTCTTTCCAATTGCAATCCAAACAGTATTTTATACATTTGATTATATGTATAATTTAAAATGGTTTAAATTTACTTTTGTTTATAAAAGTAAACAAATATTTAATTTATAGAAGGTCTAGTATAGAAATTCTTACTTTGATAATATATTCTATTCTAAAATTATTATTAGCTTCTGTGAAACATTATTGAATATTTCAGCATTTTTCATTATCCTCAGACAAAGTTGCTTTGTCTTATATTTACTTGCCTGCAATAAAATTTATTATGTCAAAAGTTATCTTTATTCAGATCATCAATCATTGGTTTAAAGTATTTTGCTAGGCTATATATCCTTTACTTCATCAACAATTGTTCTTAATAGAGTATCCTCTTTGTGTTGATATCACCCATAAAAACACCCTTGGATCACACTATTATCTTTAAACTTCGCCCGTGGAACTTTGGCGATACATGTACATTTCTTTTATTTAGCTGGTAATTTTTTTTCCCCCCAACTTCATGGGTATGTAATTGAATTAGTTAATGAAGGATTATGTTGCATTTTTAAAAATAATTTGATGCTTTCAATTTCTTTTTTTATTTTCATTTTAGGTAAAGTAACAAACATTCCTAACAGTATGGTGAAAGATCAGTTTGGGATGGTAGGTCTCCTGACATTCATCAGAGCTGCTGAAACGGACCCAAACCTAGTGTCATTAGCACTTGGTCAGGACCTCACAGCCCTTGGACTGAACCTTAACTCGCCTGACAACCTTTATCCCACCTTTGGAGGCCCATGGGCAGAAACTCCCATGAGGGCGCAGGACATCGATTACCATGTACCACCAGAATATATTATTAACCACAGTATCAGGTATTAAATATAAATAATTCATTAATATTTTATTTTTGAATTTATATTATTCTTATATTGTACTTTTTAAAAAATTGTTTATTTTCTTCAATAATTAAATGAGTTTTTAAATGATAAATGAAAGTTTTCAAGCTTACTGATTATAGCATGTACTCTACTAAAAAAATATGACTTATAAGAATAATAATTTTCAATATAGTAAGACACTTGGTCAAAAAAGCTTGTAGACTTAATAATGTTTAATCACATCTCTGTGTATGCAGAGATTGAGACATATATGTGTGAATGTGTGTGTGTGTATATAAAAAATAGATGGGTGTGCGAGAGAGGGTACATAAATAATACAGTTTCATAAATGATATTTAAAAATTAATATGATAGTAGGCCTCAAATTTAACTAAAAAGTTCAGGGTATGGTCCTATTTTCATCATGAAATGGGTTATTTTAAAATTTGTTTTCTTGTTAAAGTTTTTGTTTCTTGTGTTAGGAATCATAATTAAAAATTAATAATAATAATAAAGAAATAAGTTGATTAAATTCTAGTAATAGCCTCTTAAAGTAAAACAAATTTTCTTCAAAATTAAAGTACCTATTTAATGTACTTTAGATGTTTTTCTTACACTACAAGTTCAGTGAATTCTTATTGCAGACAATAATAAATTATTCACAATTTTTTTTTTAAATTAAGTATTCAGTGTAATACAAATTACATATGTTCCGAAAATGTCTCCTCTTAATTAGCTTTATGTTGTGTAAATTATTAAGATTTCTAATAGGTTTATTAATGATTTGAATCCTTATTTTTGAAAAAACAGATGATTTAAAAACTAGAATTCAATTTGCTCATAGTAATGGAGATAAACAGAACTGCAAAATTAACTATTACAAACATTTTATTTTTTACATTCTCTTAACTAATGTACTTTCCTTGCTGTCGGTTAATAATGTATGTATTTCAATTTTCAAAATTTCACTTGTACACATATTTAAATCCCCTAAACATGAAAAGTTGGTTTTAATCCCTTGTCTACCTCATTAGTGACTCATTTAATTGAATTCATTTGTTGAAGCTACTATTCCCTGGTTTCTTTAGTCTCTTAATTGACCATTGTCTTCTATTCAATAGACATAACTTTCTCAAGACATTAAAGCCAAGGGTTAAGTCTGGACTTGTAGCAGACTAACCTCACTGGCAGTCCATTCTAACCTATCCTCAAAGTGCCAGTTTATTGAATACTGTAATTAAGAATTCAAAATATCAGGCAAAAACTTGTTTTTGTTTTAAGGTTATGTTGTTACATACAGACACACCGATTCACTCCTATCAGGTGATCTCAAAATGCAATCCACCAAAAACACAATTCTGGCATGAATTTTCTTTACAAATAATATATAACTAGATGAGAGGGGAAAAAAGGGAGTTTATTATAGTTAATCATTGTAACTCTGTAAATATGCATTTATCGTAAAGAATATTTTTAATGAAAATAGATTTTTGAATATAACATTTTCATACCTATTACAATTAGGTATGAAAGGTTTTTTTTATTACAATAAGGAAGGTATTAAAAATTGTAATTATGTCTTCTCTAACCCCCTCCCCCCTTCCTCTTTGACCTATTTTAGCAATGAACAAATTTTTATCTAAACAATGACTCATCCTGTATTTTCCATTTTAAATATTGTAAATACTAGAGTTTGAATTGACTAATATACTTATAGTAGACTAATATATATATAATCTCCCCTTCAGGATTATTCGTGAAGATCTGAGATATTTTTCAAAATTCGTGGTACTGTATCAACATTAATGCAGTATTTCTAACTTGATATCATTACTAATCTGTTAATGAACTATATAAAACTGTTATTAAAATTGAAAAGTAATTATAACAGAAAATATTATTAATCTCTTATTTTAGGGTGAAAATTTCAGCTTTAATTTAATAAATAAAGATAATGACTTATTCTAATGAACAATAACATTAGAGAACATTTTATTAGCATTGATTCTTAATTCATCTGAAATATTTCACTTAAATGAAGTAACTTATTTCCTGTTAAAAATAAATATTCACCGTAACTGGTAATTGTTTTTCAAAACCTAGTAAATCCAGGTCTCTTTCCAATCTTAAAATACTAATGCTTTTTAAAACTTAAAAGGTTTTAAAATGCAGGTGTCCTGGCTGAGGTAGTAAAATTGTTTTATTCTATTCCCTTGAATTTATTCTTTCAAAGGTTTCATTTTGTTTATAGTATGGTGGTTTAAAAATTTAAATTAAACTGTTGCGAAGTTACACTTGAATCCCCTAGCTTGAGTAATTTATATCTTTGCTAGATATGTAAAATAGCATAATATAAATGTAATATAGCAACAAGAACTTATTTACAAGTCTTGTTTGTTAATTGACTTTTGGGGGGGGGGGATATAATCCCCCCCCCCTCTAGATCTCATTTCTTTACTTAAAAATCATTCAATATTTCTTATCTTGTCCTTATTTATTCTAACAATTATAATTATAAATTTAGAATTACATGTAATATGATTATTATGTCCACGCTGGACATAATGCTCATTTGTCTTTTTTTTTTCCTTTTTTTTTTTTCCTTACTGTAAAAAATTATGTAAGGAGGGAAACCTAAACTTAAAACTTAACTTGTATTAATGAGCTAACATTTATTCAATTTTATTTTGATTCCAGGGATAAGCTTGCACAATTAAAGTTGACAAGGTATAAAGAAGATCTTCTTTTCTTTATGTACTACACGAATGCAGGGGATATGTTACAACTAGCTGCTGCTGCTGAATTGTAAGATATAAAATAACTGAAGTTATTTATTTTCTGTAAAAATCAATAAGTGTTACTAAATTAAGTATCACATAATTCATTTATTGAAAATTCTTATATTTGTGCAATTTAGCTTTTTCTAGTCTTAGAATATTATTTAAATTTCTTAAAATAAGGTGTTAGTTTATAAATTTTTTCTTTTGTGGTCTTTAATCCCACGTAAATTTTAACAATTTTTAGTGCAAGGGAACAGAATAAAAAATCTACCTGTCCCAGCCAGGACTCGAACCTGGATCTCCTGCTATCCATCGGCCCGGATAGCAGGAGATCCAGGTTGAGTCCTGGCTGCGACAGTTAGATTTTTTATTCTCTTCCCTTGCACTAAAAATAGATGTTAGTTTATTTTTTTCAATAAAAAACAAACTATTGTAATTAATCGGAAAAGCCAAAATAACAAAATGTTTTAACAACCCACGCCCTCCCTCGAAATGTGATGTTTTATTTTTCAAGACATTTAGAATAAAAAATCTGCTGTACCAAAAAATAATATGTAACAAAAAATTTTTAGTTTAAATATATTGTTTACTTTAACATTATTCTATATATAATAGTTCTAAAACTAATTATCTAATAGGAAAATAGTAGCAATATTTTAAGGATTTCAAATGAAATATATTTTATTATTGGATATAAACCCATTTTTTAAATAAAAATAAAAATGCTTAAAACAAAGGTGGGTGAAATAAATGAGAAATGTTCTAAAATCTTCACAGTTTACACATTTACTATTAAATTCAGAGTGCTTTCAAGGCCACGCCTTATCTTCAGTGCTCTGTTGACAGAAAACATCATACAATTAAGTGTTCAAAATTATTAACTTTTTAAAAAACAACATTATAGTCAGTAAAATTAAAAATAAATACAATATAAAACTTTTTAAACATTTCTTTATTAAAAGTCAACTAATTTGTTAAAACTTTTAAATTTTTTTTTTAATTCAACAACTAAAGCAGTTCTTAACTAATTAAGTGTAAACCATAAAATTTTACAAAAATACAGTAAAACTCAAATAACAGCAGTAAAAATTCTTGTCAAAATCTATTAAAAATCAAACTGACCCATCTCGAGTTAACCCACAATCAACCATATTTCACATTATATCCCCAAAATTCTGAATGTTATTGGAGCTTTTTACCGAAGTTGGTTGAGGTGAACTCTCTCTGACCTCTGGCTATATTGGCTCCCTAATCTTCCTCAGAAAGGGCAGTGTTTCATTGGGAACATGCCATAACAAGCCTGCTTCGCTTTCAATGTAAGGCTGTTTCCCTCCTCCATGTTCATTTTAATCCATTAAAATCTCTTGGTGACTTCCATTGTTTTGCCTTTTTTGAAGTTGCTCATTACTTACATATCATCCGCTCATTGATTAGGCTTCTCTGAGATAAAATGCTTCTTCCCTTCTGAGTCGCGTCTTGTAAAGTGTTAAAGACAGGACAGGAGTTTTTTCTGTGATCCCCTGTTTTTTAAAACATATTCCCTTCCCTCTTGGAAATATGTTTTAGGTTGAGAATACTAACGGAATAAACCCATTTTGCCTTAACATTGTCGAACAATATCATTAAGAAAATAAAATATATGCTTAATAACAAAGATCTAATAATTACTAAACATGATTAGTAATTATTGGATCTTAATAATTCGTGTTTTATGCCTAAACATAAGTATGATGAGAAAACCCTAGTGCTTATCTTTGATATAGGGGGTACACAACTAGAGTCTGATCCAACAGAGGAGTGTAACGCTATTGTAAGAGAAGTGGTAAAGCAGGCATCTAACATCTTCTCGCCGTAAGAACGTCTAAGCGTTCTTCAAATGAATCCTTTGCCACCATTACTTTATTGCTTACTCAAAACGTATAAAGCTGAGATCCCAATAAAACCGGTAGTTTCATTAATATCTTCCCCTATAGAAAAAATAGCAATAATTTTAGTACATAAATTTTGTACTTTAGCTGACTACACACTGAAATATTCTATGCCTAACTTGATAAATTTAATAGAAAAATTGTACAGCGGAATATTTCCAGATAATCATATCTTTGCGTCGTTTGACATCGAAAATATGTAATCAAGCATTCTTCCTGGAGATGTCATCAAAAATCTTTGAAATGTTTTTCGGGTTTAAAAGTGAAAAGTAAACTCCATAATTGCAGATGAATTTATCAGCTTTATTTCATGTAGGCCTGAAGCAAGATTATTTCAAGTTTCAAGCTAATTTCCACACTATGGATGGTAGTCTGATAATATGTTCAGCGATTAGTCCTGATACTAGTAGCTAATTAGTAGCTGATTAACATAAGGCATTTAGCCGTAGCTAATTGGTATCAGGAAAACCTAGTGGATACCCTCTTAAGAAAAAAACCAAAAGTGTATTAAGGGAGAAGCGCAGGGCAAAATGGGTTTATCCCACCTTTGATTGAGAACCTCCACCAGCCAGTAATTTTATAAAAACAAAATAAAATGTTTTTCTCTTCTTTTCTTTTTTGAATTTTATATTATTTTATAAGTTTATTTCAATTAGTTGTATATTATTATGTCTATACATATAAATTGTACTTTAACAACTCATTTCTTAGAAATTTTTTGTTGGTAACTGGAAAATGGATTGCATTGGTTCTTATTCTGCTTGTTTCATGTGTGTAAAGTAGGCTTAGGAGCTTGAAGTGGAATTTGAGACACAATTAAAGGTCACAATTTGTATATATTTCTGTTCGTCTATTTGACCTAATAGATTCCTGGTGAAACATCCACCCCTTATTATTTACCATTCGTCACTGAATAGGAAAAATTAAGTGGCCAAAGGCTTTAATACATTTTCTTATTTAAAATTACAAATAAGATGCTGTTATGGTTTCAATTTTTAAAAAAGTGAAGGAAAAATTTCTTCACTGACCTTATCCTGGACAACCTAGAAAATATGTTCTATTAAAAATATACACATAATTCTGCATTAAGAATTACTGTTTTCAATATAAGTTTTGAATTAAGAATTTTCATATACTTACAGGATAATTTTTTTTTCTCTATTAATCTTGAATTGGGAATTTTTCAAAACCAGGCTTAGAATATTCTTATTCCTCTTATTATTTCCAATTCTAGAAAAAAATCAATGCCAATTTTTCATTATTATAGGTGTGAGACAAATATTGAAAAATTAATGAAATTTATATTATGTAGGAAATACATTTACATTACTTTACTTTTAAACTTGGCACTCACTTTGAACTGATTATTTAATTATTTTTTCAATAAACTAATTATGTAGGTTGAGCAAGGGTGGTTGTTAGCAAAAATTATATAAGTTTAGCAGTTGCAATGCTCAATCAATCAATTACATATAAAACATTCAATATTTCTGTTATTCGGAAAATCAAAGTATTAGGAGCAAGCTTTCCATGATATAGAATTATTATAAGTAAAAACATTCACTGACTATAATGATGAGAAATTCACTTAGTTTATGCAGTCCCACCCTCAGTGGGATGGACATTATTTACACAGTAAATCTGAATTTTTTCTTCATTGACTTGAACAGTCTGTTGAGAGGAATGACCTTAGGAGGTAAAAGTTTATCATTAATTTTTCTATCTTCTAATCTTCTGTTTTTAACACAATTTTCTGGGGTTCAAGGGAGAGGGAGTTTTATCAGGAAGCTTTGTGTGTCAGACTTTTAAGGTGATCTTTAACTTAAGGATAACGTTTGTTGATCCATCCTGAAAGGTCAAATGTTTTTGTTTGCCAGGTGGAGGATCTTGGATTCTTATATTTCTATATGATTCTGACACTTAAATGCAAGATATAATCATTATTTACTTGAATTTTGATTGCTTATCTTAAATATCTGTGTAAAAAGGAATTATAATGATATAGAGGATAATGTACATAAATTTTAAAATTATCAAAAATAATCATAATTTTTAATTTCCATATTGACAAAGTATATCAAGGCAATCTCACTGCCTCTCTTAATGTACAGATTATTTTTAAACTGAGGCTAGAAAGGAAAATTCCCATTGCCTTATAAACTTTCTTATTGCTTTTAGTATCTGGTTTTGAAAACTATAGGATATCAATTTTTATGTTACAGATACAGTAGAGAGTGGCGGTACCATATGGAAGAAAAGGTCTGGATCACGCAAGCCCCTGGCTGTGGTGTAATTGAGAAAACATCCACCTATGAACGAGGGACCTATTATTTCTTTGACGCTCAAAATTGGCGGAAGGTGGCAAAAGAATTCTACCTCGATTATTCAAAACTTGAGAACCAGCCAAGTATACCCACATACCATGGTGTATGACCGCGACTCACATCAACTTGTTGTCATCCTGAAAATATTGTACAAAATATTATAATTATATTAATTATTATTATAAAGATTGAATAAAGAAATGAGATTGACTCCAAGGGTGTTGAATGATTGGGAGTAAAAGTAAACATTTACAACCTGTTTACTCAAGTCGCTCCGTTTTCTGAGTCTTTTTTGTGATACTTTTTTTTCTTTTCTTTTCCTTTTGTTTTGTTTAATTTTGTAAAATAAATGTTCATTAGAATTTTTAATTTTTTTTTAATCCTTTGATCCTTTTATTCTGGAAATTTGCATTACTTTTTTTAGTTTATTTTTTCTCTCAACAAATAGTAATTTTTTAACTTAAATTTTTGTGTAGGATAATATTGTTTGTTGTTGCATAGAATCTTTGCTGTTGTTAAAATTAACAAATCCCTAGTACTTTTATGTGTAGGTATCAGTAAATTCTCCCATTATTTCAAAAGCTAATAATTTTCAATTAAATTTGGAAGTAATGTGTTGCTATCTCAATTTTGAAAAAAAAAAATTAGCAATTGGAAAACACAATGACAAAAAAAAATGTTTGGAGTAAGTAGGAAAAATGATATATTAAGTATTATTTTGAAGCTTTTATTTTTCTCTTATATCAAATATTTTCTCTTTTCTTTCATTTATTATTATTTTCCTCATAAACTTAATACCATAAAGTATCTATAGATTTTTGTTTAAATATACATTTATGTATATATATATATATATATATATAATTTAATTGATGAATTATCTTTCTTATCTTGTGTCTTTTGTTCAAATGTTATATAACATAAAGGAAGTAAAATTTTACACCATCATATTTAATATATTATTTTCATAACAGTAATGATAACAAAGATATTGTTGATTATTTAATTTAGTCTTCTACTTTACTCCTCACGCGCCTCATTTGATTTAAATTAAAACCAATAAGTTTAAATTTTTATCTCTTTCTCTTAAACTTCCTTTCCCCCTGAGCCAATTTCAAATAATGGAGAAATAAGCCTTCAATATTAAATTTGTTATCTTTGTATTAAAAATTGTGAACATCAGAGCTCGTAGACACACCCACATATTTAAGTACTCATTCTAATGTCTACATGAAAGCCTGAAGTTTAGAGAAAAATAGCTTTTTATTATTGCAGCCAAAATATGGCAGTGTAATAATTATTGATTAAATTCATTAATTTAATTTTCAATCAATGTTACAAAATATATTAAAACTAAATTACGTAAAAAAAAAAAAAAAAATGAGTTGCAGTCTAGTAATTTCAGACCACAATGAAGCTAATTAGGGTTTTCCTATACCCAAAATTGTAATATATTGCCCTAATGATCATAATTGCAATAATCATATACAGAACCATATTTGACTTATAGCAATAGTATGATTTCAAAATATTATTTGGTTTAAAAAATTTAAACATTTGCACTAAATTGGAGGTAACTTATTGATTATAGAGTTTCACGAGGAGTGGTTTGTCAGGAAACGGTATTGGGAGCTGCAGAATTAAAAACCAAAATTTTTTAATTTATTTTTGCCTAAATTTTAGGTAAAATAGGATAATGGGGAGAAGAGACTCCTACAAGTCGCTCTACCCATGAAGATGAACATGTGAAATTTAGGCCAAAAAGTTAGCAAAAATAAAAAACTTTTTTGTTTACAAATTAGTTTTTAATTTTTCAGTTCCCAAAACTGAATTCCTGACAATCCTCTCCTCATTTATACTAAAGTTTTCAAACAAAGATTTTAGGTTTTTTTGATGTGTTGAGAAATTTACTTAGCTTTACTTTACACAGTGCCAGCATATTTCCTTGTGGGCAGTCTGCTAATACTTCTCATAAGGAAATAAAGCTTCACTTAAGTACCATGACAGGACTTTTGAAAAAAAAAGAAATTCCCTGAATACTGATTAAGAGACATTTAAATTTTGGTCCATTCAAAGTTTTATATATATATATTGACAAAG
>KZ807532.1:194710-211451 GCA_000696205.2 Oncopeltus fasciatus | reverse complement strand
ATTTACGTGGGATTAAAGACCTATATATATATATATATATATGTTACCTATTGGATCTTAGAGGAGAAAAATAATGAATTTCCTTTTGTTGCACTGCCTTGTTTATATCATAAATTAAATACAAGATTATTTACATTCTGTATTGATAAACTTGTTCCAGGTGAAAAGGTATTATTACTACTGGAGAAATTACCACAGCTAGCTCAGTTTTTTGATATTCATTATAAGGTTGGAGAAGGAACTTTTAGCTCTGTATACCTTGCTACATTTCGTGAGAACCATGAGGCAAAGTTTGCCATTAAGCATCTTATTCCTACTTGCCACCCTTCTCGTGTAATAAAAGAATTGAAATGCATGCAGGAAATTGGGTATGAATTCTTATTAATATAATTAATAGTATTATAGTATTTTATTCCATTTTAGAGTTAGCTTCTATATTTTATGTAAAGTATGACCTCTTAAATCCAAAACCTCATAATAGGAAAGACCCTCTATTATATATTGGAAATTAGAAATTATAATTGAAAAACGAAAAGTGCCGAAAATGATTAATGCTGCTTCTGTACTAAGGTCTGATATGTATTGTTTGTATGTATGTATAGTTTGGGCATCTGAGATAAACTGAGAGTATTCAGCAGAAATCTAACCTGGAACTCAATATTTCATCTATCTTTGCTTTGAAATAAGATGATAAGATAGTTATTTAAGTAATTTAATAACTATTTTTGTAATCAAATGTTTTTTAAACTAATCTAAAATGCTTGAAAAATCATGTAGAGTCAAAGAAAACATGTTACATTGATGTTTTACCAAATTTATAATCATTAATTAAAAAATTGGGTCTATTTATAATAGTTTGATATTGTCCACTTAAAAATAAATGTAATTTTTCAAAGGAAATCATTTGATAATTAATTAAGTTGATTTTATCTTCTTAAATAAGGTTTACAAAAACTATAAAAAATGAAATAAATTTTTTTTCCTTATACCATTAAAAGTGGTATTTTATTTGTCTATAATTATTAAAATTTTTTAGATTAATCTAACAATTGTTTTTAATTGCGAAAAAGAATATAATATACAGTTTTTCTGTGTTGCAAATAAAGTTCTGAAGTTGTCCCTTAGTTTAAAGTAAAAAAAAAAAAAAAATGATGTTTTCAGTTTAAGCTGTTAACCGGGGAGTTCCCGTTCAAATCATGCAACATGTACCGGGCACGTATTGTTTCGCTAGGAAATGTCAATAAGTCATGCCCGGAGATGTCAATACGTTCTTAAAAATTATGCAATATAATTATTATTAATCATCTATTAATTTATTAATACAGACTTTTCTATATGATTCTATAAACTTTTAATAATAATTTGTTTTGATAGCAGGATATTTATCAAGTATTTTTATTGAATCTATTTTGGATACTATTTAGTATTTCTTATTAACTACTTGTGAGAAACTTTTTTCATTCATTAGTTTTGTATAAAAGAAAAAAACACTGTAATATATAGGTTTATAAGACATAGTCATGCAATTTATTTTCCTAAAATTGTCATTCAAAAGACACTTATTATACAATTTCATTTAGAGCAGCTCTATTCAATATTAATTCAAGAATAATTTTCATCATCTTGACATAGTTTCCAAAAAAATATTCAGTGTACCTATGAATTAGTATCGCCTTGACAATAATGATATCATTGTACTGTTTAGAGATCACCTGATATTCTAACCAATTCTGTTCTTCATGTCTTCTAGACAGCACATTGTAGAATCACCAATTTCTACTCGCAGGTCCTCTAGTTAAATAATAATCTAATCCAGATTGGGATTTTGAATAAAAGGATAACTTGCGAATGAAGCTGACTTAGATTTCTTGAAATAGTTCCCCAGCTATTGTTTAAAAATTTATGCTCATCTTGTTTGTCATAGTTTTGTTGTAGTCTTAGCAATTGTAAAGATATCGAAGACTTAATTTATGTGTTGGAGGTTAATTTATCTCTGGGCATACTTTTTCGAGATATAAAAGCCTGTAGTGCCTTTAGATAATTAGGATTGGGTGTCTGCCTATTCACAGCCCCTTCCTTTTTTATTCTAAGTGGTCGCATGGTAGTTAAAAGAAAAATATGAGCTTTTGCAGCACTCTTAAATCTTTTCTAGGTTATTGTTTGTCATTACAGTATTTTGTAGTCCACAGACAAAGGAAGGTTAGGGTTCACAATTTCAAGAAAGTAAATTTTAGAGGCTTCAATAAGTTAGAAGACATTAGAATGATCCTGCATATCTCCTCAATATTCTTATTTAATGCAAGACTTTAAATCAGATTTATTATTTTATTCAAGAAATGCAAGAGTTACAATAAAAATATCTTGCTACCTCAGCCGGGACACAAACCCGGGTCTCCTGCTTTCCGTGCAAAGTAGCATGGCCACTGCACCACCGAGGCTAGCTAATCTCTTCTAGCCCTTCTAGAATATATCATCTTATGCTCGAAGGAGCTAACATTGTCGGTTATTTGTTAGACTCTTGTTTTTCCTATATTTTCTTTTAAAAAAAATCATTTTCATTTTGGTATTTAGTCCTACATTAATTTTTATACTTGAAACGCAAGGTAAATTTTTTTATTCTAACTGCCTTGCATTTCTTGTATAAAATTAACATGGGATTGAATACCACAATGAAAATCATTATTTTTCATTTTATATAAACTAAAACAGTGTAAATTTAGGAAACAAGTTTTTCTTTTAGATATATTTTAAAAAACTGTCAAAATACATGAATTGTGAATTCTATGTTAATATTGGATATTTTTTTTTTTTCCCCAGGGGTATTGATAATGTGGTGGGAATTTGTATGTGTCTAAGGTTAAATGACTGCGTTACATTCATTATGCCTTATCAGCAACATGACAAGTTTAATGTAAGTATATATGGAGAATATATTTTATTTTGTTTTGTTTTCTGTGTTCCCAAAATCAAGCTATTTGGAATGAGCCTAATTTTAAAATCTAAAATTTTTGTATAAATGTTAGGAATGTTTTTTGTTGAATATGTTAGAGTTCTTCTATATTGTTAGAGATAAATATTAGTTAATTTATTATAACAAATAAGCACATCTAATTACAGCTAAAAATTGAATCTATTGCTCTTACTAACTAATAAATAAATAAATAGAAAATATAAATTACTTAGAGCTAATTAAGAAATATATTTGCAAATGAATTAAATGTGCTTATTTACAAAGTGGCATCAGAACACTTGCTAATTATTGTCACTTAACATTCCACTATCACTGGCAGGCCACGATCAGCCCAACGCTCAAAGAATTTGACACTGACTCGAAGGCCGCTGGTGAGCTGCTGCTATAACTCAATGGAAGAGCGAGGCTGTCCTAGAAGAATCTAATAGCTATTTCTGCATAACTCTAATTTTCTCTTCTGAAGTAAGGAAGCAAGTGGCATCCTCCAATCGGCCCCTTCTTAAACATGCTTCCCCAATCTTTAACAATATCAACAAAATTTTCATTTTGTCTTTAGAACAAATTCAATTGCTACTATGTTCTTTTGGAATTCTCTACAATTATTTATAATGTTTTTTTCTTGTTTTCCAGTATTCAACTGTAAATGGCTCTTTCTGAATTTAATTTAGTAAAATTATATTTAAAATATACCATTTAACAACTAGAGAATACCTTTTTTTTTTTAAGCATTATCTATTTTTACTTGTAAACATTTCTTGTTTTCTAATTTATATTAACTATTTAATAATATGTAATCAAATGAGTTTTTTGACTGTAGATATTATTATTAGATCTATATTACCCTTATTATCCGTAACACCAATGGTGGTCTCCTCTACTTTAACTCATCTCACCCTCATCATCAAAAAATAAATGTGGCCAAAAACCTTATCTACAGATCACTCACACTCTCAAAAATATTAGACGTAAAACTGACATCCTCCTCTCCAATGGTTTTCCTACTCACACCATTAAAAAACTTGTGAAAGAATTCTTTATTTCCACTTCTCCAACTATGCCTCTCCCCCAAAATAATGACCTCATTTTCCGTTCTCTTCCTTATATTCCAAAACTTTTTGAAAATATTAAGAAATCTCTCAGAAAAACTTTCTCTAACCTTAAGCTTGGTTTTTCCACTAACAACAAACTAAAATCCATTTACAACCTCCTTAAAGAGCACATCTTCCTTCCTAACAGAACTAATGTTTACAAATTTCCTTGTTCCACTCCTAATTGCCAAGGTTCTTACATTGGACAAACTAAAAACCCAATTTCCCCTAGAATTAATAATCATAAAAATGACATAAAGAAAAAACTAATAAAAATTGCCCTCACTAAACATGTTTTTCATGAAAAACACACCTTTGACTTCAAGAACATAACCATTCTTTCCACTGAACCCTATGAACACAAATGCCTTTTATCTGAAACTGTTCACCTTAACTTACAATTTAATCCAGTTAACGACAGAACGAATATAGAACATATTTCTTCAACTTATTTAAACATTTTCAACATTCTAAAAAACCATTAGCCCTCCTTCAAAATAAACCTGTCAAACATTTTTCCCAGTTCCAAAAGTTACTTATATACAATAATACCCTTCCTTTTTTCTTTGTCCTTTTATTGCCCCTTTTGAAACAGGCCACTCTCCCTTTGTACCTTCCGTCTCTTACCCCTCGACCCTTCCACCACCCAGGGTGTCCTCAAAAAATATTTTTCCGCTTAGTCATGAAATTGTGAACTTAGGGACTGGACGTCCCCTCTCGTCTTCATGACAGGTAGTTGTGGTCAATTAATTTTTTAATAGTTTGTTTTATGCACGTTGAATTTCCTACATAGCTTACTTCACTCATACTTTTATGTCATATTACATTATGAAAATTCTATATTATAATATTGTAAATTTAAAGTATTCTCATGGGATTAAAGACCACAAAATAAATAATATTTATAAAAGTAAATTAATAAAGTTATTCTCATGACATTGTATTTCAACATCCCTGAAGATTGCTTACAATGTAATCCGAAACGTGGGCAGATAATTTTTAAAAAAATACACTTTTTTTTTAAATTTGTATTTTTTTGGATCTATATTGACCGAACCCCAACAAAAAAACATCTAATACTAATATATAATGTTAAGTCCTTAAAAGAGTTGGGGAAATAAAAAATACTGAAAAAAGTATTTATTGTTTGTGTGAATAAAGAATAAAGAAAGAAAAAAAAAATTTGATTTAAATGAAATATTAACCCATCAGCTAATTTGAATAACAAGTAATGATTTATTGCTTAAAAAAATGTATGATGATTTTATTATTATTTTCTTTTAAATGTATGATTTTTATTTTCCTGCTTTCTGAAACTTTTGTTGTATTTTAGTCTTATTTATATGACATGGACTTGGAGGAAATTAAAAGTTACGTTAAGGAATTGTGTATAGCACTTCGAAGAGTCCATTCATTTGGTGTTATCCATAGGGATGTCAAACCTGGTAACTTTCTTTACAACAGAGCTCAACGTAGGTTAGTGATTTTTAATATTTATTTCTAATATTTTGAATATATGAACATCCATTTATTCTTATTGAAATCCTGTAAAAATAAGAATAAGATATGTATAGTATAACAGTAAACATATTTGTTTAACACTTTTCCTGCACCAATCATGGTTTTAAGGCCTGTGAATCGACTTCACTTAAGGGCCTGTGGGACACACCTGAACTTAAGAAATCCATTTCCCTCTGTAGCCCACTAGTCTTTTTATCTGTATCTTTCCATATTCTTCTGAACAAAAGTCTACTACTAAAAGAAAGCAGAACACTCGCCACCCTAATAAAAATCATTCTAAATTAAAGGAGTGTGAGCAGAAATGTAGAATTCACAAAAAAAGGACAGATATAATTTTTTTTATACGCTCCTTTTCATATATTAATTCAGAAAAATTAAAGAGAGACTTTAATAACGATATCATAAATCCATCCTGGTGTAGAAGCAGCAATTGTTTTTTTCTTAATAAAATGTATTATAAATATAATTAATCCCCAACATGCTCACAATTATGCTAATGCTGAACTAGTAGCAATTTCCAAGGCTTTATATGTAATTCACTCGAACGCTAATAATATAATGATTTGCAGGGACTCATTAGGCACAATACTAGATATAAAAAACTTGTTTGCTGAGAAATCTCTCCTAATGGACATATGCACCTCTATATAAAAGAGCAATATTTTGATCGGATTTATATTGAATCTAGGAGTCATAGTAAATTGAATGATAAATGTATTTGGATTATTTTTCGGAATAAAATAAAATATGGTAGTTGACTAACTGGCTAAGAGTCTCATTGAAGAGGGAGTTTAATGCACAATCATCAAAGTATCAGATCTTTATATAGCAGTAAAAACAGGAATTGAAAATCATCGGTATGATGACTATGTCATTGGAGCTTGGTAATAAGCTGACAGAGATCAAGACTGATGTAAACAAAGGGAACAACATAACTGGAATAAATAGAAGAGAATAAATAATTCCAGCATAACTGGAAATAATAGGAGAGAAGATATAATATTAACTAGACTAAGAATTGGCCACCCTCGGATGTTACTTTTGTTCTAATATTAGAGAGCCCCCTGAGAGTACGCTGAGTGGGCCAATTTGTAAATCATATCCTTACAGAGTGCAAAGCCTACGAGGAAGAGGGTATAAAAGTCTGAACTATCAATAGACATGAGGGAAGTTATTTCCACATTATAAAGCTTGCAATGTGAATGAGATCCTGTTAGATAAAGCATTTTAGCCTGGAAGTTAGATTATTGAGCAAGCTCCTATAAGATAAGCACCTCAGACTTTTAAACACACACACACACACACACACACACACACACACACACACACACACACACACACACACACACACACACACACAAACACACACAGACTGGGTTATTAAGGAAAAAGAATAGGACTGATTGATTTCAAAGGACAATGTTCTATGGCAGTTGTTTGTAGAATAAATAGGCTTTAATGGTGGGTTGTAGCTCCACATATAAACATAGGTATTATTTTAGCTTGCTCAGCTCTGAGCAATTTTCGTATAATTTGTTGGACACAAAACAAGTTTTTGAACAAAAAAATATTTTGCTTATCAATATTACAAAAAAAAAAAATCTTTAAAAAGTTTTTTTTTTTTAAATTAATTAAAGCTAAAACCTTAAATTTAAATAAACAATTCTTTGGGTCTCATTGCTCTTTTGGGAAAGGACAAAACCCTTAGGGTAACATTTTTCCTATAAAAAGCAATCTGGTACAATGTAAAGTGATACAACACACTCACTGGCAAGTTTTGTGAGTACTTATGGACAGATTTTACACAACAGCTTCCTGCAAAACCTCATCAATATCCATTAATGGTTGCCAAGAGCCCTTCTTTTTTTTCTTCATATCTTTCTCTCCTGCTTAATTTTTCAAAACAGCGCTGATCAAGACAACTTCCCCCTCATACCTAATAGGAGTTGCTTCAGCGTCTGTGAAATATTTTTCCAGTAATGCCTTCAAATTATGAGAATTTTGTAGAACGTTGTTATGTTTCTTCTTTGAAACAAATAATTAAATTGAGGTTGTTTTTTTTCTTAAGTTGAATGGTATATATTAAGCTTAGAGAACACTAAAGGGATTATTAAGTATTGGTAAGTATTAAATAAGATTATATCATTTACAGGCCTCTGAAATCTTGAACAATTATTTTTTTATACACCCCTTTATTATAATTGATTTTAAAAATCTAGGTTTAGGATGTGTCTCCTTCAAGTGCTATCAATGGCAAATTCAAAGTCAAGGGCCTTATGTCAGAGGACAAGTAGTTTTTTACCATTATTAAATTAAGGCTTCTAACTGCAGTCTTGTAACTTCACCAAGTTATCTATTGTACCTCTACCCTTTCTGAAGCCACTTAGCTAATCCCCTAGAATATTATTGACTTCTAGTAACCAATTTAGTTACTATTTTCTCAAAAAAACTTTGCTATTGAACTGGTAAAAATATAGGTCAAAAACATTTATGTTAACTGAAGGTTCTTCTTTTTTAGGAATTGGTATTATAATTGATTTCTGGAATTATTCCAGATTTGTATAATGTATTAATGATTTTTTCAATTAGAATTTATTTTCATTGCTAAGATTTTCAATCATAGATGTACAGATATTGTCAGGCCCGGAACTTGTGTTTTTCCATGTTTATGAGCTATTATGAATTCAAAATATTGAAATTCAATAGTGGGATTTAATGCATCATTGTTAATATTTAATGGAAAAGATTCTTCTTCGGTTTTAATACCAAAAAATCTGGAGAGTTATTATTTGTAACCGAGACCTGGGAAAAATGTTCAGCAACTATATTAGACATCTTTATTGTATTGGTTATGGTTCTCCTTTTGACTATTAAATGTTTTATGTTGTGTTTTTCCCCTCTACCTAATATTCTACAAATTTACTCCCATACTTTGTTAATAGGAGTGTTATGGTGCATTTTAGTTAAAAATCTGTATCAATATATCTTTTTTTTAATATTTTTGGAAGTAGGGTTTATTTTTATTTTATGCATCAGTTTTTTCCTTTGTTTAAACCTCATTCACTTGTGAAGTTCCATAATTAGATAATTGTATTAGATTTTGGTTTGGTTTGAGGTATTGCTTCCTTAGCTGGACTTAATATGATTATCTCATTAACACTAATTTATTTTAATTTACTTATTTTCCTAAAGAATGTATTACCTTTATTATTTTTCTTTATAATAATTTTTAATTTATTAATATTATTTTTAATTATGTTTGTTTTTTTATTTTCTTCTGATTTGTAATTTTACTTACTCAGTTTCTTTTCTGCTAGTTGGCAAGAATCTGAGGATTCAGAAGAAAGGGGCCTTTTTGTATTTGTGGTTGTTTGTTATTTGAGTGTGATAAAATATATGTATTTGGTTTTGAGTATAGTTATTGTCAGATATGTAGTTTTTAAATTCTCACTCATCATGATTAGTTTATCTTTGCTGTTGTCTTTCACTTATATCATCATTAATTTTATCTGAGAGAATATTGAGTGCATCAACTAATTTTAAAATTTTATTTGATAAAATTTATTTTATGTTATTGCTAGGCTTTTCAACAAATTTTGAGTATTGGCCATTATTTTCATTGGTCGGAGCTATATATCATCAGCTATGAATTATTTCCTCATGTTTAAGTCACTCTTTCACTTGTTCAAATTTTTTCAATCTATTTTTTTCTAATGAAAATTAGACAATATTGTATTTGTTGTGGTATTTAATCTCTCATTAATTTTATACAATAAATGAAAGGGAATAGAATAAAAAAATCTTACTACCTCAGCCGGGACATGAACCCGAATCTCCCGCTTGCTGGACTGGCATGCTACCATTTGCACCAACGAGGGTAGCCAGATAATTCATTAAATTCCACGCACTCTACTGGAAGTCTAAACCCCCAAGTAAAAATAAATATATCGTCCTATGCCTAAAGGAGCTAATATTGCTTCCCAACTGAGATAGTAAGATTTTTTTATTCTATTCCCTTGCATTTATTGTAGAAAATTAGTCAAATTTTACTCCTTGCCAGATGATCCGATTTATTACAATTTAAACACTGTAATTCAGTTGTCCCAGTTATAAGAGGGACTTATATTCTATTTTTTGTTTGATTGTATAGTTATATGTAAAGTTTTTTCCGGGTTGGACCGTGTAAAGTTTTTTATGGTTGCCGAGCTTTCGCACATCCTGTAATGGCTTCTTCAGGGCTGAATAGAGAATGAGAGCTGTCTTCAAATTCAGGGGTATTTATACCCGGCGCTGTCCGGTCCTTGGGCGAAGCCTGCCTTCCCATTGGTTGATCCTGTTTTCCTGCTCACTGATTGGCTGGATCCTCTTATCAATTAGCGCTGGTTTCCAATTATTGCTGAGCCTGTATCCATCCTCCCTGTTGATATTCCTCGGATTTTTCGCTATTTCGATGGCTTCTCTGATGGTCCGTCGATAGTAGTTGTTTTCCCGGGCCAGTATTGAAGGGTCTTCGAATTTGATGTGGTGGCTGGTGTTGGCGAAATGTTCTGCTAGAGCTGACTTTTCTGTATGTCCGTGTTTGATGTCTGCAATGTGTTCTTTTAGGTGTGTGTCGATCGTCCTTCCAGTCTCACTGATGTAAGTAGTTCCACAGGAGCAGGGAATCTTGTATAATCCTGGAGTCCTAAGTCCAAGCTTATCCTTAGGTTTCGGAAGGATGTCTGTTATTTTTCTGTCGGTGCAGAACATTGTTCTTATCTGGTGGTTCTTGAGTATACGGGCGATCTTTTCCGTTGTCCCTTTGACGTAGGGGATGGTCACTTGTCCTCGGAATTCTTCTTTTGCTTCCCGCTCTTCCCTGTTGCGCTGCCGATTTCTCTTTCCTTGGACCTTGTTGATAGTGTTGCGGTCATAGCCATTTTTCATGAAGGCGGTCTTCAAATGTCTTATTTCTTTCGGCAGTTGGGCAGGTTCTGAAAGTATCTCCGCTCTGTGGAGTAAAGCGCCGATGACTCCTTCTTTCTGAGCCGGGTGGTGGTGTGAAGTGGCATGCAGGTATATGTCGGTATGGGTGGGTTTCCTGTAGACTGAGTGGCTCAGGAGGTGATCCTTCTTTTCCACGAGGACGTCCAGGAACGGTAGTCTTCCTTCCTCTTCAAGTTCCATGGTGAATTGGATGTTTTCGTGCACGTTGTTCAAGTGTTGTAGGAACCCTTCCAGCGAGTCTCGGCCATGTCTCCAGATGACAAACGTGTCGTCGACGTACCGATACCAGCAGACCGGCGCTTGTGGTGCAGAGCGGAGAGCCCTCCTTCGAAGTCTTCCATGTACAGATTGGCTGCGAGTGGACTTAGTGGCGAACCCATGGCTGCTTCTTCAAGTTGCGAGTAGTACTTGCCGTTGTAGAGGAAGTAGGTCGATTGGAGACTCAACTTTGCCAGATTAAATTCTTCTTTTGTGAGAAGGTTTTTCATCAGGTTCAGAGTTTCTTCAACGGGGACCTTGGTGAATAGGGACTTCACGTCAAAGCTAACGAGGATGTCCTGTGCTTCAATTCTGATTTCTTGAAGAATGCTGACGAAGTGTTTGTAGTTCCTAATATGGTGTTCAGTATTACCGACGTGAGGCTTCAGCTTCTCTGCGATGTACTTTGCTATGTTGTATGTTGGTGAGCCGATAGTCGAGACGATAGGCCTCATGGCCTCATGCCTTCTTTGTGTATCTTCGGCTGTCCGTAGAGTCTTGGCGGGACAGGATCTGATATCTTGAGTGGCTTTTTCTTCATCTCCGCTCTGCACCACAAGCGCTGGTATCGGTACGTCGACGACACGTTTGTCATCTGGAGACACGGCCGAGACTAGCTGGAAGGGTTCCTACAACACTTGAACAACGTGCATGAAAACATCCAATTCACCATGGAACTTGAAGAGGAAGGAAGACTACCGTTCCTGGACGTCCTCGTGGAAAAGAAAGATCACCTCCTGAGCCACTCAGTCTACAGGAAACCCACCCATACCGACAGATACCTGCATGCCACTTCACACCACCACCCGGCTCAGAAAGAAGGAGTCATCGGCGCTTACTCCACAGAGCGGAGATACTTTCAGAACCTGCCCAACTGCCGAAAGAAAGAAGACATTTGAAGAAGACCGCCTTCATGAAAAATGGCTATGACCGCAACACTATCAACAAGGTCCAAGGAAAGAGAAATCGGTAGCGCAACAGGGAAGAGCGGGAAGCAAAAGAAGAATTCCGAGGACAAGTGACCATCCCCTACGTCAAAGGGACAACGGAGAAGATCGCCCGTATACTCAAGAACCACCAGATAACAACGTTCTGCACCGACAGAAAAATAACAGACATCCTTCCGAAACCTAAGGATAAGCTTGGACTTAGGACTCCAGGAATATACAAGATTCCCTGCTCCTGCGGAACTACTTACATCGGTGAGACTGGAAGGACGATCGACACACGCCTAAAAGAACACATTGCAGCCATCAAACACGGACGTACAGAAAAGTCAGCTCTAGCAGAACATTTCGCCAACACCAGCCGCCACATCAAATTCGAAGACACTTCAATACTGGCCTGGGAAAACAACTACTATCGACGGACCATCAGAGAAGCCATCGAAATAGCGAAAAATCGGAGGAATATCAACAGGGAGGATGGATACAGGCTCAGCAAGAATTGGAAACCAGCGCTAATCGATAAGAGTGTCCAACCAATCGATAAGAGGATCCAGCCAATCAGCGAGCAGGAAAACAGGATCAACCAATGGGAAGACAGGC
Organism: Oncopeltus fasciatus; assembly: GCA_000696205.2. NCBI lineage: Eukaryota > Metazoa > Arthropoda > Insecta > Hemiptera > Lygaeidae > Oncopeltus > Oncopeltus fasciatus. The sequence continues at coordinate 199,080 of KZ807532.1, read as the reverse complement.
TTCGCCCAAGGACCGGACAGCGCCGGGTATAAATACCCCTGGATTTGAAGACAGCTCTCATTCTCTATTCAGCCCTGAAGAAGCCATCACAGGATGTGCGAAAGCTCGGCAACCATCAAAAACTTTACACGGTCCAACCCGGAAAAAACTTTACATACATGTATAGTTATAGTTAACTAAAATCTAACTATTTATCAAATCCTGATAATAATTGTTGTAAAGTAATCGCACATTTAATTATTAATTTGAATCATACAGGGAGCTGGAAAAAAAAGCTAGAAAAAACTCTACCTACCTCAGCGGGGGAGGTAAAGAGTTTTTTTCTAACTCCCTGTATGGTTCAAATTAATTATAACTGTTTATATTTATTATTTATAAATATTCATATCATTTTCAATTTTTTTAATAGATTTTTTGCCTTAACATGTAACACTTACAAAAAAAAAAAGTTGACAATTCATTTCTAATGAATTTAATTCATTTATAATAAGCCACCTATTAATTTGTTTGAAATTCTTGTTTTATAGATTTTTACTTGTTGATTTTGGCCTCGCCCAAAAAGTTGGTGAGTGGAATGAATCACCCTTAAGTAAAAAACGAAAAAGAATTAATGAGGATGTGAGTAAGATTCTTTCTTATCTTTCCTAACTGTCATTTGATGTTTTATTTATTGAATTTATTAAATCAATGAACATTTTCAGGAAAATGATCATCCAGAAGCTTCTTTGGAACAAAGCACAAAAAGAATTTGCTACAGAGATAGATGTACTGAAATAAAGCGAGCACCTCTTCATGCTTGTAACGATAACATTTCCTTTGTGAGATCCACTTCTCAGGTAAGATTGAGTTTTAATTATATTTTAGTTAATCTCCATTATAAAATTCTGTTTATAAATTAAATAAAGTGTTTTTGTGAAAAAAAATCCATAGCAAAAAATGAAGATGAATGCCTTTACTTATTCCCTTAAGTAATAAACAAAAATTTATAATTTGGATATTCATGTATTTCTTTGGTTTTGGAACTGGCATTTTCATCTCTACTTTATTTAAAGAAGCTGAAATTCAAATTGGAAAAGTATATAAGGAAAGGCTTTATAAAATTACCCAGGATGGTTGAGTACCCCTCTCCTCATATTTGAAAAATATTAATGCGAAAATTTTTACATTTTTGAAACATAAAATTATTCTAGGGTTCAGTAACAACAGAATCCTGGAAAGGTGAATGATTCTTTAGACTGATCAAATATGTTTTTGGTTAAAGATTATTTTATTTTTTGTTTAATAGATTAAAAAAAAAAAATTTTTTTAAATATCCAAACATACAGTGTTTTTAGTGAAAGGAGTTGTTAAAAAGATATTTAAAAAATAACAAAGGATTCTCTCTAAACCACATTTACACTCGACTCATTTCCGCTATTAGTGAACTTGGTCTTTTCTTTCACGTTTCAAAGCAATATACCAAATTTTACTACAAAAACAGTGAATATTAGTCAATAGACATAGACTATTATGTGTGTTAATTTTATTTATAATTTTGCTACCTAAGAAGGTAGGATGGGAAGAAAGTTCTAAATATTAAAAAAAAAAGACATGATAACTACCCCAGTAGCACATTCTTATGTCTTAAGAAAATTGTGCCATCTGTGAATCAATAGACGTTGAACATGTCGAAGATCTAGCATTTTTTTTTATTGGAACTATTAAACAAAGAAAGAGAAGTCATATTTTATAGACTAAACTTTATTTGCATTATAAGAAATTTGTTATTTATTATAGCCAAACCCATTTTTGTATTTTTTTTTTATCAATAGTTTGAAGCACATTTTGGTGTGTGCACATTTCTCTCTAATTTGAATATTTGTTTTCCTTTATATTCCACTCAGGCCAAACAACAAAATGTGCTCATTGAATTAATTATTACCTGTTTAAATTAAAATAATAAATTTTGACTTAATAATAATACAGTTAAACTCTGAATTCTCAATTGGTAAAGCTGTTTTAGCCTGTGATTATAGCTGCAGAAGTGGTAATAATTTTATATAATAATCTGAGCTCTATCTATCAATAGCTTATTATTAGTGCTCAGGAGGGAAAAAGTACACTCATAAGATTATAGCTGACTTATAGCCTACCCTAGTGACCAGAAGTTGAGGCAGGAGTATTATATTTAATAGTTTATAAGGTGTGTGTGCTGAAATTTATTTGTCAGCAAATGGAAAGCCACATTTAAATCAAGATGATTCCTTGATGTGATCAGAGTATAGATTGATTGAATCTTTTTAACATTTTATAAGCACCTTCATGTAATTTCCCCATCATTAGTCAAGGTCATGGTTAGGTATACAGTGGTTTCGTTAGTGAAATATTACAATCCCTAATAGACAAGCTTAGCATGCACATGTATATTTATTGAGTTAAAATTTTCAATTTTATTTAAATTATTAGTCTGTGAGTAAGCCAATTAACAACTGTATCTTTATTAGCTTCCTTATTCTAACTAAAAATATTTATTTTTAACGCATTAACAATTTCAGACAAGCAAGGAAGGCAGAGTGAACGTACCACCTCGTTGTGAATGTGACAGACAACCTCGAGTGTGCAACACATGTCTGTCCCGTAAAGGAGGTGCCAGTGCACCTCGAGCTGGGACTCCTGGGTTTCGGGCACCAGAAGTTCTGCTCAAATCACATGAACAAACCACTGGTATGTAAATATTTTTTCCTTATGATTAACTATAGTTGTATACTCGAAGAAGTGAATTCCTTCAACATTATGAACTTAAATTAAATTTAGATGGAATTAACTGGTCATTTTTTTATGATGATTTATGGAATTTTCACTTCAGGCAATTAGAAAAATTTAATCACTCTTAAAAAATAGAAATATTTTTAATTTTGAAGACAACAGTTAATGTTTTTCAAGTGTATCTCTTTTCCGGTAATTGTGTTGAATTGCAAATTTTCTTTTGAAAAAAATGCTTTAATATGTTATTAGTTTATAATGGAATCTCTTTAACATTTGTGATATATAGCAAATTTGTTGATAATTTGTGCATCTTGTGTTCAATAGTGAATTTCCTTAACTAATCCTGCCTATTAAGGCACATAACCACTTGTCATATCTAGTGAATTTCGTTGATTATTTTCACCTCCTGTAATAGTGAGTTTTCTTAACGAATCCTCTTTTAGTGTATAAGAAATTGAAACTGTATTATGTTAACACTTGAGATATTCAGCTAGTATTTTTCATAATTTCTGCATCTTGTGTTTAATAGTGAAGTTCCTTAACTAAGGAGTGGGGAGAGAAAATGGTTGCTGACAAGTTGGAGAGGGGGAGGGAATTCGATAAGTAGGGCGAGGGAGAATTTCTAAATATGACTTTAAACTTAAATTAACTCGCTATCAGGTTTCTTGAAATTATTGTCTTGTTTCCACCTATTGTCTGAAGTGTAAGTTTGACAATAATCTGATGAAACTGGATATGGAGTTAACTTCTTACCAAGTATAAAAAAATGTCTACCATAATCAAGTTTTTGTGGCCAAAAGGGGCTGAAACATTTCTGCCATTAAAACTAATTTATGAAATAATTATAATATTTATAGACTCAGTATTTCCAATCAGCCACTCCTGGAGTGCCACCCATATTTTTAAAAATTTACTTTTTAATTTTAAATATTTTCAAATTTAAATTACACCTTTTGGTATGTTGTTAAAATGTAGTTAGAAATCACTTTCTTTGTTGCAACTGAGGCTTTTCAGAAAAAGTTATTTTTCCATAATTCTATCTCCTTTGACTTGTCCAACATCATTCTGAGTCATCTTCTGGTAGATTTCCCATAAGGAATTCAATGATATTGAGGAATTCTCTATGGAGCTCCTGCATGATCCACTTTTTTTTTTGCATACGAGCTCAAATTAGTCATTCACTCTTATAAATTATTATTATTTAAAATTATTTTAAGGATTTCCTGCCTCAAATGTCATGAGATATAATAAAATATATAAATATTTTATTTTGTTGTGGTTTTTAATCCTACGTAAATTATTATTTTTTAAACAATTAATGAGAGGGAACAGAAAATAAAAAACTATCTGTCCTCGCCAGGAATCGAACCTGGACCTCCTGCTATCCGGGCTGGAATGCAAATTAATCCATTACACCACAAGGACCAGCCAGCTATCTCATTCAGTTCCCTCTACATTAGCGAGAGCCTAACTTACGAGAAAGACGAGAAATTCGTCTTAAACTCGAAGTAGCTGACATTGTCATGCATTTTGTCGGCTCTCGTCATTTACTTTATTAAATTTTAATTTTATAAATATTTTATTTTGTTGTGGTTTTTAATCCCACGTAAATTATTATTTTTTAA
>KZ807532.1:165783-176844 GCA_000696205.2 Oncopeltus fasciatus | reverse complement strand
ATATATAGAGAGAGAGAGAGAGAGAGAGAGAGAGAGAGAGAGAGATATAGAGAGAGAGAGAGAGAGAGAGAGAGAGAGAGAGAGAAAGAGTGAGAATACACAACTCAACAGAGAGAAGTATATTTTTGCTAAGTAGAAATTACAACAACCTATGAAATATAACAAATAGGAGGGATCAAATAATATAAAGTCAGAAGCAGGGTGTACTTATGTCAGCTAAACCTAATTGAAATGTTTCATCTTTTGTATTGAATTAGACTAAGGGTAGAAACTTTTTCCTTATTTTTCATAACAATATTAAACTATAAATTAACTTCTATTAATATTAATCAGAAATTAAAACCATCTATAAATGATATTAGTAACTGACAAAGACCAATGTTTATATTTCAAAAACTAACAATCCAAGTTAACTTCACTTGAAGCACACATTCTTAAAAACCCAATAGTTAGTACAGTACTAAATTAAAAATCATTAAAAGAAAGTACAACAGAGTAAAGCAAATTAACCAGAATAACATATTTTTTTCTCTCCTCATTAAGTATAAAAAAGAACTTACGCAGCAGTCCCATTTTGCTTTTCTTCAATTAATTTTAGCCGCTTATTTAACTGTGCAGTTCTGGATGATCGATTAAGAAACTTTCTTTTTCCTTTACATTCATAGGTCCAATGACCAACTTCTAGGCACTTTTGGCACTTGGCTGTCTGAGGTTGTGACCTGAAATGTATTAATTGTCAATGAGTAAAATTTAATAGCCCAAAATATAAAAATGATACCTTTGAGAACTAATTTTTAAAAAATAGACAAGTGTACAAAAGAGTTTCGTGCATGATTTGGAAAAAATTTAGTTGATAAATTTTACAGTAAAATAAATTGTAATAAAAGCCATTTGTTTGAATCAAATAATAACAAGGCCTTTACTAATGACAACAATTAATTAACTAGCACAAACTTACGACTTGTTCGTTGCATTTAAGGGTTTTCCGAGAGTCATTTTTAAAATTAAGAAGATTGTTTACAAAAGTCTATTCAAAATGGAATCAACATAGACGCTAAACCAGCATGACAATCGTCAATAAACTTTTACTACAAAAAACTATTTGGGCAATAAAACCATGTTTTAGGTAGTTAAGAATCATGGTATGAATAGATCAAAATACTATTTAACATAATAAAAATTATATTGCAAATTATAAAATTTTGCTTTGTTTGTTATCTAATGGGCTTTGACGTTAGTTGACTGCCGCGAGTCCATTATTCGTAATTTTCATCTAAGTTTCTATTCTTGAGATAGTTATGGTTAAACAGCATGGTGTCGACAAGAAGTGTCAAAAATAGTAAGTTTTCTGAAGGTGAAAAAGTATTATGTTATGAACCTGATCCTGCAAAAACAAAAGTTTTGTACAATTCAAAGGTATTTATTTCTTATCACCCTACTTATTATTTTGTAACATAAGAAATTCTTATTTGTTATTGTTAGTAATATTTTCCTTATTATATGTCAACGTACTTATCATTATGCTTGAATTCATGGTGCTCATAGTATTTTCTGTCGCTTACACAGTAATTACTTGAATTGGTTTTTCATGTTTTAATTATAAATTTCTATAGTCCACATTAAGTTTAACTACTTAAAATTTTTATCTATAAAGTCATATTCTTAAATCGCGTATTTTTCCCCCCTAATCTAGCCATTGCTAAAGTTGACAGGTTGGGTAGTGTACTTAGATTTTCTCTATTTACTATCCCTTAATTTATATAGATTCCACTTTTTTTCCTTCTTTTTTTTTTTTTTTTGTTGAAATCTTACCAGGGATACAGCCTGGAAACCATGGTGATATTCCTCTACCTACATGATGGGTAGTTATTGATTTGTAAACATATACCTGAAGGAATGACATGTATTATTTTTCTATCATTTATGCCCAATTTCAATTTTATTAGTGGCTATTTATTTTAATTTTAAGACTCTCTAATAGACCTTCATATGTTGAGTGATAACATCTATGTTTTTTGTTATTAATTTATCCTTGGTAATTTTTCCTACTCTACAAACATTTTATATTTCTGTAAATGCTACATTAAAATGGATAATTCAATCAAATATATTCTCTTTTGCTTTTGATTATATATAGTATAATCCATTTAAAGGTTAATAAAAAGATATTTTGAATAGCTTAAGCTAGGAAATGGTTTTCAAATATTTTTTATTATATTTTATTATTTTGTTTATGTTTTTTTATTATTTTTCTTTGTAGGTTTTGGGCATAGGTCAAAAGAAGGATGAACATGGACGAACGGTTGCACATTTCTTAATTCATTTCCAGGTTGGATTTTTGCTTTAAAGAAACCAATAATAAAATAATGTGATTATTTTAATTTTAAGGTTTAAAGTGATGTACTCTAATTACTTTTGTTATATCTTGTCCTGTTGGCGTAGAAAAAGACTTTTACATACTTAGATTAGGTTTAAATTAATGTGGCAAAAAGTTACAAATTTTTTTTATTGGTACTTGTAATTTTATTTTATTGTAATTTGATTTAAATCTTGTAATAGTAATTGTTAATAATGACTGTTTATAATCATTATTGTTAAAAGCTTTTTAAAATGTGTATTACATGTGTATTTTATTTGAAATAGTTCATAAGCTAAAGCTGCTTAATCTTAATGAATATAATTATGCCTTTCAATTTTAGTTTTGCTTGAATGAGAGTTATTGATCAAATTTATGTAACCTAGCCCAATGTCAGTGAGTGGAGAAGATAAACTTGCTTAAGCTTGAACTAGCCCCTTTAAATAGGAAATAAGGAGCTAGACAATTCTCTTAATTACTTTCTAAAGTATCTTCCTTAATCCATAGATTTCCTGAAGATCTTCCAGAACATGAATTTTATGAAATTACTTTTAGCTTCTATTAAGTTTAAAAAAATTTTCTTAACACTAATCACTAATAGTAATAAAGTGTCAACAATTTTTAAGTTTGATTTTAAATGAAATTAAGGTACTGAAAAGTTTTCAACTAAAATAAAGTACTAAATTAATCATCGTTTTCAAGACAAAGCTATTGAACTGATTTCTGTTTCTCCTTTTTGAAATAAGAAAGAGCTATTTAACCCCCCTGGTTACATTGCAGGGAATTTCAAAGGAATATAGCCATTGAGGATGTTTCATAACAGGTTTTTTGGGAAAAATTTTTTTTCAGATTTTCTTCATGAAATTCAGCATATCGCTGCATATATAAGTTATTAGGTAAAATTGGACCAATAGGAGTAGGGGATTATGAGCAATGCCAAGTAAGTCTAAAACACATTTTTCAATGTAGAGAGTAGAATATTCAGAGTTTAGAGTAATGAAACAATACATATTTATTTATTTGGATCTAAGATATATTTTGGGAGTTTCTCAGTGAAATTGAATAATTAAGAGTTGGTGTTTAGCTCAAATGTAAATTATCTTCTAGACCAAAAAGCCGCAATTAGTTTTTTCCTAGTGAAATTTGGCATATTGCTTTTAAATGTAGTTTGAAAGACAACTCGTTATAAAACAAAATTGGACAAATTGGAGTGGGGGATTACCATTTATGTCAATTGCAAGAACAAAAAAAAATTTGTGAGCATAACATTTAGGTTAGAATAATCAAATTCAACACAGATTATTGATAAAATAAATATTTAGGGAGTTTCACAGAGAAATTTAACAATAATGAGTGGGAGTTTACCTACACCATACATTTTAATTTCATGGTTTATTATCCAAAATTATTTGTTTTCCAAATGAAATTTTGCATATCAATTTCAATTGTAACAAAAAAAAAAAAAAACTTTGTTCATTACTGAGTGAAATCGGATGCATATATGTGGACTACAATGTGTAACAAGGAGGATTAAATAACTCTTCTTTTTTTTTCGAAATGGAGAAACTGAATTCATTTCAAAAGCCTCAATTTGAAAATGATGATTAATTCAGCAATATATTTTAGTTGCAAACTTTTCAGTACTTCTGTTTCATTGAAAATCAAACTTAAAAACTGTTGACATCTTTATTACTTTTAGCGTTAAGTGTAATGAAATTATTTTAGAACTTAATGGATAAAAAAAGTAATTCATAAAATTTATGTTGTCTCTACATTGAAAAATGTGTTTTCGACTTACTTGACATTGCTCGTAATCCCCTACTCCTATTAGTCCAATTTTACCTAATAACTATATATATATATGCAGCTATATGCTGAATTTTATGAAGAAAATCTGAAAATGGAGACCTATGTTCCGACACATACATATATATAAATTTTAGTGTTTGGTAGGTAGGACTAGAGAAAAAATGGAAAATTTTTTTTCAAAAAACCTGTTATGAAAACTCTCTCAATGGCTATATTCCTTTGAAATTTCCTGCAATGTAACCAGGAGGGTTGAATAGCTCTTTCTTATTTCAAAGTGGAGAAACAGAAATCAATTCAAAAGCTTTGTCTTGAAAATGATGATTAATTCAGTACTTTATTTTAGTTAAAAACTTTTCATTACCTCAGTTTCATTGAAAATCAAACTTAAAAATTGTTGACATCTTTATTACTACTAGCGTTAAGTGTAATGAAAATTTTCTTAGAACTTAATGGATACAAAAAGTAATTCATAAAATTTATGTTGTGTAACATTTTTAAGAAATCCATAGATTTAGGAAGTTATTATGAGAATTGGGTAGGCACTTCTTTCCCATTCAAAGGGGCTAGTTCAAGCTTAAGCAAGTTTATCTTCAACCCTTACTGGCATTGGGCTTGTTACATAAATTTTGTCTCTAACTTAAGACTACTTGTCATTTAAGCAAGACTATTATTGAAGTCATAATTATCTTTATTAAGTTATATTATTAGTCAGAGTTTCGGCCAGGATCAGAAAAATAAAATACTCCAAAATTATTGGGTAATAATTTTATTATTTCCAATGTTTTGACTTAACTTGTAAGTCTTTATCAGAGCAATAGTGATGCCTGGAGATATTTTTGAGGGAGTTATATGGTCATCTCCGAGTGTTGAAGTAAACTACCATTTCTACCCTCTGAAATATGACCATAAGCCTCCCTTGGAGATCTCCCCAGACATGACTATTGGCCTAATGATGACTTACAAGTTAAGTCGACTCATTGGCAATTATAAAACTATTATCCAATAATTTTGGAGTATTTTATTTTTCTGATCCTGGCCGAAACCTTAACTAGTTTCTCCAGCATAGTACTTGACGACCAACCAACCTCCATCCATGTTATAAATTTTTAAAAAAATTTTCTGAATATGTGTTTGTTAAAAAATATTCCCATCCTTACTCTATTCTATTTCAGCCAGCAACAAACCTATTCAATGGTTTACAATAAAAAGAAAAAAAAAGGGGGTTTTCTATGTACCAATAGCTATCCTTTCATATATATTCTTAATCAAAATGATAGAAAGTAAAAAAAAAATTATAAAATGAAAAATATAGATATTAATAATTTTAGTTTAATTTTCTAGTAGAACCTACCTAAATCTGTGTCGAATGTTATGTTCTTTACATTTTTTGTTTCTCTCTCTCGTCTTACCACCAATGATTATCCAACAAAGAGATGGTTTGAGTTGGAGAAGGTGGGAGCCTAACAAATGTAATTCCAAGGTGTTATTTTATTGAATTTATGGTCAACCTATTGCTGTAAAATCATAAAAATAATTAACTGATTTTCCTGAATTTTTTTAAAAAGTCAATCTTATCAAACAACTAATGAAGTACTCTAATTAAATGTAAGAATGATCAGAAAACATTAATGTGGTTATATTAGGTTGAAAATAACTAATTAATGAGAGGGAACAGAAAATAAAAAACTATCTGTCCTCGCCAGGAATCGAACCTGGATCTCTTGCTATCCGGGCCTCGCGTGCTGACCATTACACCACAAGNGCAAAAACTAGTTAACAAGTTCATATGACATTTTACTAATTTATTTTTAAATTCTATAATATATAAAATATATAAGCAGTAGGAGGAATATGGCAACTGGCAATGAAGGATGAATTTTTATAATTAAGAAAGTCAGTCAGATGAAGAGTCAGAGGAATCATCAGAATCAGATGAGCCACTGCCATCCTCTGAATTCCCAGAACTCTCAGCAGAAGAGCTATCAGAACTCCCAGAAGAACTTGAAGAAGAGCTGCTCTCAGAACTGGAACTACTAGAGCTGCTTTCTTCATCCTCCTTATCATCCTTTGCTAATCTAAAATATTTTAAATGCCTTTCAGATTATTAAAAAAAAAAAAAAAAAAAAAAGTTGAAAATAACCATAACTTCAACATGGCAACTCCTTTGATAACGAGCTTGACAAACTAGACAAACATTTAAAAAAATAGTTCTCATAGTTTTCATCATATCATCACTATTTGTGCCTCAAAAAGATGATATTGAAACTCATACTTTTCCACTCATTTTATTTAATTTAAAGTCTTGAATTTTTAAAATTAATAACAGTATAAAGAATTTGTATTATTAATTAATTGACTCAAACTAAAAACTAATTTATTTACTTTGTTAACTGAAAAAGGAACTAGAATTAAAGAAAACCTAAAAATAATAATATACTTAAAGTTTATATGAATAGTTTCAGTTTATTTATCCATTTTTGCTGTTTCAGTTTATTTATCCAGTAGCCACATTTTTTTATTTAAATGAAGAAAACAAAGTTTTTAGTTGTGTTTTTAAAGTTTTCTCAAAAAAGCTGGATGAGTTTACTAAATACTGAAATTAGAATATTAATTAAATTAATTCACAATAGTTCACCATCTTACATATTTAAATATATATTATAGTATGCTTTTTTTTATGCTGTTATTCATTTTAAAAATTACAGATTTTAAATAAAATAAAATTTTGAGTTTGAATATCATCAGCACAAAAAGTGATGATTTCTCCTTACCAGAAATATTTATTATTTCTTTACATTAATGCAAATAAATATTTCAAACAAAGAGTAATAGTTCATTATGAGGAGATCAGAGATCTTCTTAATTTGTTAAATAAAAGTCCAAGAAGGATCTTAGATAGATCATTGTGAGTGAAAAAAGATTAATTAACTAGGAAAGGAAATGAAAAACCAGTAGATGAGGTAGATGAAATCTAAGTAAGTTTCTTAAGGTCAGTAATAGATTCATATGAATCAGAGGTGTAGGAAGGCTAGAAATTGGTAATTAAAGGGAAATGATACACCTTGGATGAAATTCTTGCCAATTAGTGGCTATTATTATTTTTTTTTTTAATGTAACATCCATTTCTTTAAAAAAATTTAACAACCGTTAAAAAATCAACCATTAAGTGATTGAATTACATGTCTTATTATACAATTAATTTTAATTATTAATGTTCAAGCACTAGAAAAAAAACTACTTAATGTATCTAGTTTCTGCATGATAGACCTTTTTCCTTGCCTTAATAGTATACTTTTCCTGGCATTTTTAGTATATACTTTTATCTCACTTTTTACTTTTCAGGGTTGGAACTCTACTTGGGATCGTTTTGTGACTGAAGATTTCATTCTAAAAGACACGGAGGAGAATAGGAAACTGCAGAAAGAGCTTGCAGAGAAAGCTCAGTTGACTGCGTGAGTAAATTATTTCTGCATAAATTCATCAACTCTTAAAAGCAAAAAATTGAGGACTAAAATTTTGAAAATTCTCTAACAGTTATCAAGTCTGATATGTTGGTTCTATTTTTCCCAACACATTCTATACTACTAAAGCAAATTTAATAATAACTGGTGACTTATTTGTAAATTAAGGGGAAGCAGAAATAGACAGAAAAACTCATCTATATTTTTGAAAGATGTGATTGATATAACTCACTTAGTAGGAAAAAAAAAAGTTGATTTTGCAATTGTAAAGGTGTAGACTAAAGATTAAAAATTCTAAATAAGAAGATTGTATTCACATAAGTGACTACAATTGACTACTCATACTAAAAAGCAACAAAAACAGTAATTAAGCATATGTATGCTATCTATGAGTCAGGTAAGAAATTAATGATCTGGGAGAAATTCAAGTGAATTAATTATTCTTAAATAAGGTTTTTAAGTAATATAGTTTAATGTATGACAAGAACAAATCTGTTCAAGATTCATTCAAGTGATTTAATGAAATTCCTGAAAACAAAACTGAATTTGGGCTTCCAGATAAGTAAATTTAAAACACCAATAATTATAATAAGAGCCATAATTACTATATAAAATATTGGATAACAAAAGGAATTGAAATATTTGCAAATATACTGTTCTAGTAAAAACATGGTGAACTAACAAAAAATATTTTTATAATTACAGAAATTATTTTATTAAAAGTGCCAAAAAAATTATTCACTTATAAATAGATTAATGACTCAAGTAATAGAACAAAATAATTTTAATTCAATTATTAAAAATAACTATAGGTAGGCTAGAAATTTAATTATTACTATAGAACAAACTATACAAGAAAAAGTAAAAACATTTATATTTAATGAGTACTATACAGACTTGCTAGAACAAGTGAAATTTTTTGCTCAAATGACAAAAAAAGAAGTTGAAGAAGCAAAAACAAATTTAAGAAATAAAATAACATTGAATAAATAGTACATTCTAAAAAATATTTTTGCATTATATTCTAAAAAAAATTTTTTCTACAAATTATACATGTTTTGTAACTTCATGAGAAAGGAAGCTTTTTAAAGCATGACCCAAAAGGATACCTTGATGGATATTGCAAAGAATTCAAATACTCTCTTGAGCATTTTAACAGATTTCCCCCCAGAAATGCTAGTCACATTGGTACCTTGACATGACTTGAAATATTTTTATGATTCTTCACTACCCTAATAATTTTATATGAAATATATAATTACTATAATATAATGTGTATATACTTGTATGTACATGTCTAGCATTAGAAAAGTATAATTTTATTACATTTATGTTCAATATATTCTTTATGTATTAAATTAAAAAAAAAACGCATTTTGGTAAATACTTTAGAATGTAACTATGATGGTTGAGCTCTTCCTCTCCTACTCTTTCCCCAACATACCAGAGCCAGCCTTATTGGTCTCACTTTTACACTCATTGCACTCTCCTGCTTGTAAGATAAAATAATTCATGTCCATCACTAATGAAATTTGCCTAGATTATGCAGCTGACAGATTTTTATTAGTACTATGATTTCTTCTTCAAATCTGTTTGGCTTGAAGGATTTTACTTTCTTTTTCTCTAAGCATACAATTTTACTGACAAATTGTGATATGATACAAAGTTTTCATTATTAAAAACATAAGATTTTTTTTTCTCCACACAGTGGAATAAATGTATTAAAATTGTATAATTTTAATCCAAGTAGACCTTTAAATAAACTTTAAAAAATTAGCACAAGTCTTTCTAATTTTTAGATTATTAAAAAACCAATGGAAATTATGATTTGATCATAATTGTATTGATTTTATTTTGATGATAAACTTGAGTTACTGATTAAGGTCCCTTGATCTTAATGATGGAAAAATGTTGTGTCTTAATGTCTATGTATTGCCTTATTTACTGTTTCAATATTATAGGGGAGGTAACCTGTATCGAAAAGGGCGGAAAAAGAGAACACTGAGCAGAGCAGGTTCAGATAATGAGCGGGGAGGGCTGAAAGGGGGTGGGGGGGGTGAGACTGATAGTGAAGGTGAATCTGATCCTAAAACCCACCCCCACTTTAGCCCAGGACTGCAGTCCATATTAGAGCTTGATAATCTTTTAATCACCAAACAGAACAAGGTAATTTTTGTCTTATAATATACAGCAGATCTTTTATTATGTATTTAGAATGTATATTTCTGTTTTACACATTTTATAGATTTTTCTGCGTTGATAATGAAATATATTAAAATTCACGATATCTAATTATGAAAATTCTATATCAAAATTTATGCTGACCTTGAAAATTGTTTTGCCTTGGCCTGTATTCCAGAATTCAGTGTTTATTCTAATAAATTAATTAGTGTAGTAGATATGGATTTAACCTTCTGATCCTTAGACATGGACATTTTTATTTTGAAAATAAGAATAACGCTTTTATTTTGCTGTCAATTCCACACAAAAGCCCAATTCTATACATCCATGGCTCAGGGCAGGCTATAGTTTTCCCATTAAAAGTTAGCCCAGCGAAAAACTCCGGCAGCACCAGGTTTATATGTCTCAAATACTTTCCCTAGCTTTTATAAATAACTTTTAAATTCTCAAATTATCAAAGAAATATATGAATTTTCAGAAATACTCTTTGTATGTTTAGAAAAATTTACCCATAACGAATCAGGTTGATTATTATTATAGGTAAATTTGGTCAATGGAATATGTTTTCGAATATGAGATCTTTAGACCATAAGAAATTTAGTTGCCTTAAACTTTGATTCCCTAATTTATTTTTATTTTTAATTAAAACATTTAATAGGTAAAAGCATTTTTCAGGTCAGGTTATGTTGCATAACCTCAAAAGTGACATTTCATGCAAAGGCCTTAAAACGTTGCACTATTCAATTAGATATTTTATGGGAATTACTCAGGCAAAAGCTGTATTATCAGCACTTTAAAATTACTGAGCAGTTGGAAAACCCAGGCATTGTGTTTTGATACTACAGCAATAATTTCCGTGGGGAACCTGCTAGAGCTTTGATTGATGCCAAACCAACTTAGCTCAGAGGTATTTGCATTATCATTTTTCAATGATACATTAGGGAAAAATGTCAAAACACTCTTAGTTGAAAAATTAGAAAAGTAGAAAAAATAGTTTGAGGCACATATTATGATTGTGATGATCATATTGGAAACATGTGTCTCTAACAAGTTTACCCCCTTTTTTTTTTCCTCCTTGAACTCCAGATTTTTTAAAGATTTATAATCCATTTACAATTTTTTAAATATTGATCTGATGTATGTTCTGAAAATGTACATTATTTAAATGTTATAAAAACATATTTATACAGCTGAAAGGGATATAAAATTGATTAAGGCTTGATCAATTTTAAATTTTTTTATAAAAAATTATAA
>KZ807532.1:148298-163065 GCA_000696205.2 Oncopeltus fasciatus | reverse complement strand
CGAACCATCAGAGAAGCCATCGAAATAACCAAGAATCCGAAAAATATCAACAGAGAAGACGGATACAGATTGAGCAAAAACTGGAAACCAGCGCTAATTGACAAGAGGATCCAACCAATCAGTGACCAGCTACCTGACTACTCCAGAGACCAGCCACCAGAACACAGTATCAACCAATGGGAAGGCAGACTTCGCCCAAGGACAAGACCGCGCCGGGATTATACACCACCTGGTGTATAAAACATGGTAAATATATACCATCTGGATTTTTAAAAATCTCTCTTTACAACTCTCATTCTCTTTTCAGCCCTGAAGAAGCCATCACATGATGTGCGAAAGCTCGGCAAAAAAGAACAATTTGACTCGGTCCAACCCGGAAGATGAAATGGTAAATACATCTGACGACCGACGAAGCCTACGTGAACATATTTTATTTTGGTTGTGGTTTTTTATCCTAGATATCTCACTCAATTTAGCATACCAGGCCCGGATAGCAGGAGATCCAGGTTCGATTCCTGGCGAGGACAGATAGATTTTTTTATTCTGTTCCTTCTCATGAATTGTCTATGAATGAACATCTATCTCATTGACCCCTTCCTTATTGTTTCTTCTTATTAATGTTATTTCTTCTTATTAATGTTAGAGTTTTCATAGTGATAAATGATTCAAAAGAAAATGATATACCAAAAAATGCAAACTCTCAATCCACAATTACCTTAATTTCTCGACCGATTATGAACTCATCAAATTGAATCAAATGGAAGCTTGATTTCTCACAGTATCCTGCAATGCCTTCTCTAGCGCTGACATTAACTCTTCAATCCCAAACATTTATTTTATTTTTTAACTTCTGCTTTTAATTTAATTTAACTTTTTATAATCTCCTCCAGAACACATGATACTCAACACAACATATAATATTAAAAATAACAAAATTTAAATAATGTAATAGAGGTGGATTCTCTTCACCCTTCCTTCTTTTTTGTAATTTTTTAAAAATAATTTTACTATGAAAACTCTCACCAAAAAGAAAAAATGGTGTATGGAAGTGATCCATGAGATTTTAATTCATAGATTCATATTTAATCCTTTGAAAAAACTACAACCATCAGTCATCTCTTAGCTGTATTGAAACTATTGGGAAACTTATTTTTTGGTGCTCCATGAAACTCCATTTTGATTGATTGTTATTTGTTATCAGTGTAATATATGTTTGAGGGAGAAAATTTTTTATTTAGCTTGCAGCAAATATCTCTTTATTGTTGTTTCGCTTTCTCTGGAAGTTGTGGAAGGATAGGAATCTTTGTATAAAACAATTTTTGTGAATATCAAATGCTATAAAAATTGTATTATAATAGTTTCTTTCTTTCATAGCTTCTCAAGCTTCCTTCTTCACCAAATGCTGTTGAAATTATAGAACTCTTTATGAGAAATTTTACTGTGAACCAAATAAAGCTCATGTGTCATAGAAGAGGCCATCTGCGACCTACAGCTGGAAAAAATGCTCATATAACTGTTCATGATATTACTTCAAGGTATTTTACAAAATATTTCCTCTTGGATATTTTTTCATTGGTTTTAGACCGCATAAGGTCATAAGGTGCTTTTTATTATGCATTTTATTATTTATTTTTAATTAAATATAAATGTGATCTGATAAATTAAGAGCTCTTAATGACATGTAAAAAGTTCTATAATTGTGCTGTCCTGGGACTAAGAATGTGAACCACCATTCCTGTTCCTCACATATGGAACACTATTCTAATATTCCATAAAATTATTTAGTACCTGTCAAAAAGGTCTATTGCATTCCAGACCTCTTTTTTGTAACATTATGTTTGTTGTTCCCTAGAAATATATTTTGCATAAAAAAAAAAATATAATTATTGTTCTATACTCTCCCCCCCCCTTGCCCAAGCATTATGGTCCCCTAATAGAATAAATAATTATTTTTAGTGACTGTTAACTATGTCTTTAATATCTGATTACTGTTTAACCGAGGTTTCTCCCTTATATAAAAGAAATGTTAGACAATTAATTGCAGGGTTCTGGAACTTGATATTATACCATAACCATTTATTTTTTATTAAACTTCTATTGTCTGGAAAATTTGATCTTATATTAATTCCAGCCAAAGACCTCTAATTTGTTTATAGTCCTTAAATAATATTCTCAATGATTACAACCTTTTTCTGTTATTATTGAGCCTCATCAAAGTTTTTCTTTTTGGAAATTTAATCTTGTTTTGTTTTGTTTCGACTGACATAGTAGAGATGTTTTGATTGTTTTGTTTAGCAGCTTCATACTTCAGCTAACAGGACACCAATCAAATTATACAGAGAAGAGAAACTTGTGGTCAATGCGGGACTGTCTTAGCTGATGCCACACCTTTTATCCTAGAAGAGGATTTTTTTTTATCACCATAGAATTGTGGTTCTCTCTTCTCTTGTGCCTAAAAAATAATCTCAGTTAATCAACTGAGAAACAGGGTTTAAAAAAGGGAGAATAAAAAAAAAGGTTGTGTTTTCCGGTTCTCAGGCCTTATACAGCCATCAGAAGATTTTAAAGAGAGAAGGTTTCCAAGTGGCTTATTATATTGTGTTTCCTTAGTAAACAACTTTTTAATTATAAGGCCATTATGGATTTAAGTAAAAAATTCAGAGTTTAAGAACTAGAATTTGGTGATTTAAGTTATACTTAGTGCTATCTATTATTAGAAATTAGGTACAAAAAGTATCTAAAATGTAATAACTCCAAATTTCTTAATCACCTGTTTATAGAGGGATATTTTGGTGGACCACATAAAGCTAGGGTAACTTATTGAGAAAGCAGGGTGCTTTATACAGAGTCTAAACCTAATATACTAGCCAAGCTAGATACTTATTGAAATACATTTTGTGTTAGTAATCTCTTGGCAGTGTTGTGCAAATTGAGAGATTGAAACAATAAAATAGTTGGAGAAACAACTGAATTGCTAATGTCTAGTATTATACTGCCCCCAGTCGAATTAGTTGCAATATTTAAAGAGGTAAGATTCTTTTATGTGCATTCTTATTTTATTTTCAATAAACCAAATTTAGTTTTTATTTTGTTTTCTAGATAGCTGTTTGTTGAACTATTTCAGTTCAGAATTTAATTTATTCTTATAGTTTTTCTAACCATTTATATAAAGAATTTAAATTGTTATTGACTATTTTGCTTTTTCTATTATAACCTTTAAATTACAATTTTTATTTAAATACAATGACTGTTAGCATATTCAAATAGAATAATTAATCTAAAGTATATATTCCCAAAATTAGCAAAATTTGAGAGATTAACCTGAAATCTAGCACCCAATTAAAAGATTTTCTTAAATTAAAAGATTTGCTGGCTTTATTTTTTTATGTAAATCATTTGCATCAATAAATATTATTCAAGTTTGTATCATAGTATTCATCAAAAATGATTAGTTTCTAATATAATGTTTTTTTTTACAGAAATCTCAATANNNTATATACTATTAACTAACACTTTCATATACTTCTATCACTAACACTTCTATTTCATAATTGCCTAATATTTAATGATTAATAATACAGTTGTTTCATTTATAAAATGATTAATAAAAGATTTTGTCTTCTTGTCTTAATTTCTCAAGAGGTTTTGAACACATTTCCTTTTTTCAATTTTTTCTTTCCATCTTCAGGCCAAAGCAACCGCACTCTGTACACCTAAGTTTTGTCAATAGTTGTTCAACCGAGTAAAGGTATAGTGTTATTGGCTTCTCAGGCCTAAAGATGACCAATGTAATTTAGCCGAAATTAGTCAAGNAGTTTATAAAATATAGAAACTAAACCAGTAGTAATAATTGGGCGTAATAATCTAAGGGTTGATCGCCCCTAAACCCGATCCTACCTACCTACCTACCTACTACTAAACCAGTATTTGTGAGCTTCTTTCTACCATCTTTGAATTTTGGAAGAATGATGAGTGTGATAGGCCAAGGGTAGGTGAGTTTATTTATTTATTTATTAATTTATTTGTTTATTTATTTATTTGTGTGTGTATATTTTTTTTTTAGAGCTAATCTTTGTAGAGAAGTTGCTGACGGCATTAGAGTGTATTTGGACTTCATGACAGAGCCAGCTCTTCTTTATGGGTCAGAAAGAGCTCAGTTTAAGGATTATACAAGTGTACAAAGACATTACCCTCCTAACACAACTCCTAAGTATGAAATATTTAAAAATTTGAGAATAAAATTCGATATGTTTAGTGCATTATAAATTTTAATCTGAACACTTTTACTGTATATTATTTTGTAAGAATTAGTTTATTCAAAACGCTGGCGAATACTCCTAAATGAGAAGAAATCAGTCAATGTTACCTTCACACTCCGCAGAGGTCAATGTCCGCCAGTCCTCCTTAATAACGTTCCCCTTCCCTCCTTTCCGACAGTCCGCTACCTTGGGTTCTACCTAGACAGTAAACTAACCTGGAAGACTCACTTACAGACAAAGAGACAAGAGCTTAACAGACGCTTTGGACAGCTCTACAGATTGCTGAACCACAGGTCCAGATTAACAATAGAAAACAAAATAACTATTTACAAAACATTAATCAGACCCATCTGGACATATGGTATTGAATTGTGGGGCACAGCGAAGCCATCAAACATTAGATGCATCCAGGGGTTCCTGTCCAAAGTCCTTCGCACAATCCTCAACACTCCTCCCTACGCATCCAATAAAACCATCCATTCTGACCTGCAAGTACCTTTTGTTTCAGAGCTCATCCCCTCCAGATTTGATAAGTTCCACACTAATATCCAAGGACATCCAAATCCTCTAGTCCTCTCCTTGGCATCCCACGTTCATCCCGACAACCCTCCCCGACGCCTCAAGAGGAGGTGGCCAAGGGACCTCCTACTCCAGTCAGTTTAGTTTAATACCTAGGGAGTGAATGCACTGGCATTTTTCTCCCCCTCTCAATCCCTCTTTGACTCCCTGCCTAGTCTCCTTCTTATCCTAGGATAAGGAGAAGATGGGTGCCGGATAGTCTATCGCGGGTTAACCTGGGCTCCTCTCTGAGGACGGGTTACGCCCCGGGATAGACGAGCAAGGACTCTTATCATGTACCCGATCAAAAAATTAAGTGTAAAAATGTACAGATAATTTTTTTTTTAATTAAAAATTAAATTCAGAAATTAGTTTATTCATTAAGAGATGATTAGTATTTTTGTTAATTTTGTCATTCATATCTCTTATATCTACATTATCACAATAAATAAGTGTCACTTGTAACTTGCAATGTGGCTGATTGAATTAAGAAACTATGTACTCCAGTTTTTTGAAAATTTTGCTAAAGTCAAGCTGGTCTACTTAGTAAATAGCCAAGTTGTATTTACTATACTACTATGTTCAAGAGTAATTGAATTTTCGGAAGCCAAGTTACATTTTTATCTTAATTCCCTCAAGGAATTGAAATTCAGATTAGTTGTATAACTTTATATTTATATATTGATCATGTTTGGTCTTAAGCTTTAAATTTTGAAAATAATTTTCTATTTATTTTTCATTCTGCATAGCTGAATCTAATCTAAATATATGATCTGCTCCAAAATGTAAATAAAATTTTAGTTTATGTAATATTGTGATTCTTAAATTCTTCATATTATTTTCAAAAGTAACTTAAAGATATATAAATTTTGAAAGAAATAAAAATTGACTTGAAATAAAATGTATCAATTATCTCAAATTAAAATCAGGGAAAAATTTTTTTGTACTAAAATTATTGAATTATTTAAAAAATGACTTTGTTATTTGAGCAGGGTTTTTCTTTTTTGTTACTTTATTAATGAAAAAGATATTAACTGATTTTGTCGTGGAAAGTTGGTAAACTTGTTATTTAAATTGATTTTTTATATCTTTTTTAATCCGTCTTCATTGGTTTAAAAAAGGTAATTCTGCAAACCATCTTCTGTTGGCGAGCGCTTTCGGACATTATCCATCCTCATGGCCGAATACACATGGTTCACTGTCACTGTCTGTATTCAACTGCATTTGTATTCTGTGGGTCGGTCAGATGCGTCAGGTATAAGAGTCGTTTAGCTATAACGGTCGCATTGTCGGAGATAAGGTCTGTCAAACACGAGAGTTATAAGGGCCGTTGTCCATTATTTCAGGTATTAGTTGTAGCAGGGATTAGTTGTAATCTCCTTTGTTGGGCTGTTCAAAGTCTTCCGAAAGATTTTGATTTTTTTTGTAAATGTGTTTGTAATTGCTATGCTATCATATAAAATTGTTAAAAGGAAATGAAAATGATGAATAATTATTGAGAAATGATATAGCACACCAATAAATAAAAGGGGCTGTGGTTTGAAATAACCAGTTAGCTAAACCTAACTTAACTAACTTACTAACTAAACTTAACTAACTAAATAACAACTTAACTTAAATAACTAACTTAACTTTCCCTAAGCTATAACTTCTCTAAGTCATACTTAAACTTTAACTCACTCTTTAAGTCTACTCTCTAGTAGAGCTAAACCTCTGCCTTTCATTGTATGACTCTTTAAATATTTCTTTTGTCAATAAACTATCTTTTTTGACTTTCATTACTATAAACTAAATATTATCTCTTCTATATATAAAAAAATATTTTTTCTTGCACTTGATTTACCAAGTAATCCCCCTGACTTATTGGTGTTTTTTACTCAATAATGAACCAGGTCTTTCTTTTTACATTTAAAAATGGCATTCTATATTCCCTGAAAAAATCTCAAACTGGCCTGAAGAACATGACACACCTTTCACTAACACCTAATTTTTACTGTCTTTCATTTTTGGAGTCTATTTAGTAGGATTGGAGAACATTATGAAAAAATAAATAAATAATAATAATCTGTCACGAGAATGACTAATTTGTTAAAGTAAATAAGGATAGATGTTCTAGTGCCCACTTCAGATGTTTTAAATACATACTGTTTTGGACTAATAAAAACAGTGTATATCTGTGCCCATATGTTTGTTTTCTCCATCTTTTTTTTTTTTTTTTAGTTTATAAAATATAGAAACTAAACCAGTAGTAATAATTGGGCGTAATAATCTAAGGGTTGATCGCCCCTAAACCCGATCCTACCTACCTACCTACCTACTACTAAACCAGTATTTGTGAGCTTCTTTCTACCATCTTTGAATTTTGGAAGAATGATGAGTGTGATAGGCCAAGGGTAGGTGAGTTTATTTATTTGGTGGAAAAATATAAAATAAATTTGTTTTTAAATATAATTAAAGTTTTATAGCATTTTTAATCGAAACACAGCATCTCAAAGTCCTCTTATAGCACCCAGTCTTGGAGTCAGAAGAATTCCTCGAACAGCTGAACAAGATTTTGGAGCCTGGCCGATAAACTTGTATTAACAGACACCATGATATGAAAAAATTCCCTGACAGCCCAGATGCCTACAGAAAAATCATCTATTACCTTAAGGAAACAGACGTGCAGGACCACACATAGAAGAGAGGGACTGCATTCCGACACTTACTGGCGAACTCAAACTGGTACTTGATGAGGGGAAAAAAAACAGAGTATTACTGAGAGAAACACAACTAACTAAATGAAACAATCTAAAAATGATGGACTACCACCCTTATAGAACAGACCATCTTGATGGACAAGCTCATGGCGGAACTGCACTTCTTATCAAGAAATCTCATACTCATTATATTTTACCGTCCAGCCCTACAATGTCCCTTCAATCTACATCAGAGTCTATTTCTATATCCACATCTCTTACCACATTTTTCAGCAGTGTATTTTTCTCCAAATAAGCCGATTACTACACCAAAATTCTTCACATTCCTCAAAGACCTTGGTCCCCATTTCCTCGCCAGTGGTGACTACAATGGGGAACACTTGCAATGGGGATCGAGAATGACCAACGCTCATGGCTGTGCTGTATATAATGCAGTCCCATCCAAAAACCCCACTTAATCCACCACTGCCCAGATCTCCTAATGCTATCCTTGACTCCTATTCCAAAAAAATTGCCCCCTCCCTCATTAATGACCCAGTTGACTGGGCCTTGCTTAGAAGTCTCATAGAAGAGTCACTTGATCTCAGAATGTCTCTGAAGACCTCTGAGGAACTAGATGATGCTATCTCAAATATATATTTGACTATATATATAAACTATATGTATGGCTAATCTCAAACCAACATTTTCCAAATACTCTACTGGGTCCAAAAATCCACTTCGCTTAAAAAGCTCATCATAGCGAAATGCTGCTCAAGGGTTCCAAAAATATAGACACCCCACAGATTGAAAGACTTTTCTCGTCTTTCCAGATTTGTAAAACAAAAATTAGGTGCTTCACGAAATGAGGCCTTTAATACCTATTTGCCTATCCTTCCAGCAAGAGGCAAATCCCTCTAGATTGCTACTCCTAGAATCATTAAAATCAATCCATGAAGCTTCTACTCCCTTTCTTTGAGGAGATGGTTCCTTGGCCTCTTCTGATGAAGACAAGGCTGAAATGTTTGCCCAGCACCTCAAGCAAACATTTACTCTTCATTTAGATCCCTTAGGTTTAATGGCATGGAGACTGAGGAGTTTCTGGACATGTCATTACCTATATCCTTGCCAATCAAGGCAGTAACACCTTCTGAGGTCAAGTATATAATCTGTCATCTGCCTAAGTGCAATTCACCTGGATATGATTTCATCCCCGATCAAATTCTCTGTAATCTTCCCAAGAAGGCAATTGTATTCTTGACCTTTATCTATAATTTCCAACTACCCACTTCCCACTCTGGAAACCTTCTGACATAATACTATTTCCCAAACCCGGAAAACCACCACATAACCCTTCATCCTACCATCCTATAGGTCTCCTTCCTACTCTTTGAAAGGTTTTTAAAAAATTCTGTTAAAATGAATGATGTTTTCCATTGAGCCCTTCAATATCCTCCTAAATTATTAGTTCGGCCTCTGACGTAAGCATTCTACTGTCCAGCAAATGGACTACATTTCCTCTTCCCTCGAGCACAGAAATTACTGCCCAGGTGTTTTTTTGTATGTTTCTCAAGTATTCGATAGAATCTGTCACAATGGTTGATCGATTGATGAGTTGCCAATCAATTGAGTTACCTTTTAAAGAATTCTTTTCATGTCGCCTTTTTAACGTTCAAATAAAGTTTATTTTCTTTTGTCCAATACTGAAGAATTATATAAAAAATTTGTCAATTATATTCTTTATTTTATCTGTTATTAATTGGTAAATTCCAAGCTGCTGTTATCCCCTGGATAATCAAATTAGAGGGTATTGATTTATCTTCAGTGAATCTATTTAACTTATCTATTATCTATTTAACTTAACTTGAGGATTTATAATGAACTTATTGTGCTTTATTTAGTTAAAAAAATTTAAAGAGCTATACTTTTGAGCTAATTGCAGCTATCTACTTTAGAGTTTTCCTCTTTAAGAACAATTGTTATGAAATTTACACATTTCGTTCCCATAGTTTTCATTAATTTTCATCAAATTTGTATTTCGAATAGGTGTTTTGTAAATCCATATAGTTCACATTTATTAAAATGCTGTAAGGATTATAATTTCATGGTTTCAAAATAATAAAAAAAACTTACATCAGCAGTTATAGTTTTAAAAATATTTTTAAATTATGTTTAATTTATTTTGCACTCTTTAGTATAGGACATTTCATAAAAACTAATGCTTGAACTTTGTTTTCATTTCCTTATCTAGAAATCAAAATATGTAAAATTATTGACTGCCCTTCCTTACCTTATTTTTCCTCATTGCCTTTTGTGTAAGATCACATTAGCTGTTTATTTTTATGTCTGTACATCTTAAATTAAAACAACTGACATGGGGAATCTGTTGTTATCCTGCTCCTACATAACTTTGTTTTCATATTTAAAAAATAGATATAATTTTTCTGACAAATAAATAACGATTCACTCTAATTGTGAGTGAAATTTTTATTTTTTCCAATTTATTGATTTTCTATTAATATTTGAAGTGTTATTGTCGACTAATTATCACCTCATTTTTCTTCACAGATATGGATCACTTGAAAACAGTTCTCTGAGGAAGAAAGAAGAAGAACTGAAGGAGCATGGAATTGAAGATAATGAAAATAAACATGGTTGATATTTTATTGTATATTATGTAATAAATAACTTTAAGCTATGAACTAATAAGTATTTAGACGTCTCAGAGACTGATAGCTAGCATGAATGCTATCTGTTAAATAATATTTATTTTAATAATATATTATATCAAAATGTTTCAATTGGAATTATTATCTAGTGTCATATGATTTTATCCTACCATGAATTTAAGTTGTTAGTGCTCACTAGAATTTAGTGGTTTTTTTGGCCATGATAACTCATGAGTAACCCACTCTAGATGCTAACTTGAGGGTTTTTTGAAGTAATATCTTCATAGGTTCATATTCAAATATCTTCAGCTGTCGATGCGCATAAAAGAAAAGGGAAATTAGTGTGAAGTGTGTATCCAACTATAATTTTTTACAAAGACATATTTGCTTTATTCCCTGACCAAAATTCTAACCATTTGTGTTTATAGAATGAATAAGCCTCTATTAAAAAGGAAAAAAAAATTAACAGTATGGTTCAAGAGAGGAGCTATTATATCTTATCTATTTTAAAGCAACAAAACATTTCCTTTACCAGGTGTCCACCAAATTTGAATTCCTTAAAGATTGGTTATTATGTTTCAAAATTGAGCGAATGATCAGTGGTAAAGATATCTAAATGGTAAAGATAGATCAGTGGTTGTATAAAATATGTCTAATACTTACCAATACTTAATAATCCCTTTAGAGTATTTTAAAAGCTGTTAATTCCCATTTGACTTCTTCAAAAAAAAAAAAATCCTTCAGTTTAGTTTTTTGTTTTAAAAAAGAAACTTGCCATAGTTCTCCAAAATTCTCATAATTTTAAGGCTGGAATAAAAATTTCATAGCTGCTGAAGCAACTCGTGATATTATTGAACATGAAGTGTCCTTGACAAGCCCACTGCAAGGCATTGGTTTGAAAAATTTAGCAGTGGAAATATGATGGTAAGGAAGAAGAGCTCAGTTTGAAAAATTTAGCTGTTGAAATATGATGGAAAGAGTTCTGCAGGAAGCTGTTGGGTAAAATATGTCCTCAAATACTCACAAACTTGGAGTGTGTATCGAAAGATACTATTAGTCGCATCTACTCTTCATGGGGAATGTGAAAAAGAGCATTAGACTGTTCCCTCGCAAACTTACTCCTTAGCAGAGGTTAAAAATTTGTGAAAATTTATTGAAAATCCTGATATGAGATTTTACCGGAAAATGATCTCTTGTGATGAAAAGTGGGTTTACTGGTGTAATCCAAATACCCATATGCAATGGCTAGATAGCGGTAAAATTTCTTTTCTGGTTGCAACAAGGAAGCCATTGAAAAAAAAAAAAGAAAGTCCATGCTTTGTGTTTTTTGTAATTTTGAAAGTGTTATTCATCACTAAGTTAGTTATGATGGATATTAGTTCCTGATGGATACTCTATAGCTCTAAACTCTACTGTGACCAACTGAAAAAATTGTATGTAAAGCTCTCTGAGCTTGATATATATNAATAATACTCAGAATTTTGATGGAAAAAATTCTTTCCCTCCAAATCATATATATATTATATAGACTTGACATGAGCAAATAAATATACATAATTTTATAGGCTTTTCCATCTACTCTTTTTAAATTTTTTTCTCAGGCTCCAAGACAAGTGAACCTTATTGAATATTTGTAATTTGTTTTATTTTACTTTCTTCTACTTGACTATAAAATTATAACATACATTAATTATTAATTATAATTTTTTTAATCAGTGTAAGCATGAATTTGAAGAGGTTCAAGATGTTAGATAGTTCATTATTGGAATGAGTGGTTTATGGTCACTTGATGATGAGCCACATTAGATTAATTCAGGCTATCTTTATCCTTTTTTTTCTTCCTCGAGATAACATGATTGCCCATCATTGTAGCAAATGTCCACAATGAAGTAAAATATGTGATACCATAGAAGGTTTTGATAATAGTTATTTAACTTTTCTTAATTCTAATTCCATGTGATTGTTTGCCACAAAATTAATTTTTAATAACTCTCTCAAAAAGAGGTTCTGTTGCTCAACCAATAAATTACAATAATGAAACTACCCGATTGGTCTAACATACCAAAATGATCTTACTTGATTTCCATTTCTTAGTGAATTTAACTTTTCCAATGCTTTTAAATAATAATAATACTTTTGAGTTTTATTCTATGTCTTTCAATTAAATTGCCAATATAAGAAAGTTAGTCATATCTTAGCATATAGAAATTAATTTACATTCAATATTATCTATTCATTCCTGAATAGGAAAAAGGATAAATCTTTTTAAACGATCATCCACTACATTTTGAATTTGTTTATTTCTCAAGAACAAAATTCATCACCTGAACTTAGAAGACTCATTAATGTTCTTATTAAATAATATTGTTTCCTATGCATTAAGAAAATTTTTCTAATTTTTTTGTCCTTAATCATGGCTCAAAGAGGTTGTGTTATTTGTCCCAATAGTTTGTTTTATGTATAGTGAATGCACTGTGAAGACTAAGACTAGTCAGAGAAATATTAGTGATTTTATAATTGATATAAATAAATGTTTATTTTACTTGATTTATATTGGAGGGATCAAGGAAAACTATTGGCCTCCAACTGGGGTTAAAGGGTAAGATGTATATTCATTGCCCTTCATGTTCAATATATGTAAATGGATTTAGAACAATATATAAAAAAAACTATAAATAATGTATCCAAATATTAAGTACAGTAACTCATCTAGTGCCTTAGTAATTTAATGCTTTATTTCATTAAAATATTAGGGAAGGGAAAAACCTGTGAACCTAACTGAACCTAGCTAAAAAAAATAGGTGCTATATAATATGCCCAAGCTAAACCCCTTTCAAAAGGCGAGAGAGAAAAAAAGGGTGAACTTCACAAAATGGTTAAACAAAGAATAGTAACAGCTACTGAGGGCAAAGTTACAGGTTTGGCCAGTTTAAATATCGCCTGCTAAGCTTATAGCTTGTATAGTAGCGTAAAACTTTTTACACGTTGACTGCCAACTGCGGGATAACTCATAGATGGCATTCTTTACTAGGATGCTAACTAGTAGGAGTTGTCTTGTCCTGCAGTTTTTTGCTATTTTTGTGCAGCTGTAATGAAACTCAAAATATATCAGTGCTAATGTCGATGGTTTATGGAAAAATAACAAAAAATCAATGCTGGCCAGCATGTCCAGAACATTTATTTAAAAAGAAACAGAAAATTATAATAATAATTTCAAAATAAAACATTGTAGAAAGACCTAAGTGTGGTGCACTCGACAATTTCTAAGATATTACTCATGAAAATGAAGGCATATTTATGATATTAGCTTTAGAGGCAAATTAATTTTTAGTTTAAAGAGATTTCTGTACTGAAGCCAACTAAGAGTTACTTCGAAGACCTTTTTTATTTAAAAACAACAACATTTTTTATGCTTTTTGATGATAGCTATGCACTACAATTGGAGTTTTTAAAAATATAATGAGATTAAATCTAATTGTCATTTTAGGTCAGATTTCTAAAAATTTCTGTGGCAATCAACGTGTTAATTTATACCCTCTAATTTATGTGTATTTTTAGCAGATTTTCTTGTAATGAATCTATGCTATCTAAATTTATACAAAAATAATGCTTATAGCAGAATTGCCATAAGGAAATCTTACTATTCAGGTTAGTTCCTTGACATAAATTCATTAGTTGGCAAAGTTGATCCAGGGTGAAGGGGATGTAGGAGGGAGAGGAAATAAGAAAATTTTTAATATCTTCTTAAGTTAAATTATTAAACTTATTTTCTTTTAAGAGCCCATAAGTAATGGCTTAACTCATTCCTCAAAATTTTTTCAGGTTAAGAAACATACACTGTATGTTTATTAGCTTTTAATTAGTTTTATTTCTGTTTTTGCATTGTAGTAGTTAAAAAATATTTTTTTCAGTCAGATTTAATACCTTTATAGTCATTCTAAACAAATTTTTTATTTTAGTAGCAGATTAAATGAAACTTTATTTATTGAGCACATTTTGAACTCAATTCCATTCATATCAGAAATTTCTCTCTGGTTGAAAAACCTAACTAATCTCTTATGTGAGGAAAATAATTTTCCATCTATCAAAGGAGACAGACTGATCACTAAAATCAGCTCTTAAGTCTGATCTTATAGTCGATTAAGACTATAACTTATTAGAGACTTATTAAGTGATAATGTCATATTTAAAAAAAAAAATACTTTAAGTAAATATACCAATTTTCTTTCGCCTGTTCAATTATTTTAAAACTTTATTTTTTTTTTGTTTAATTATTCAGGTTTTCTTTGTGATTATTAAATTTTTATATTAGATCTTTATTTAAAAATTTCTTATGTTTTTATTGCAGTTAAAGATACTGACAGGCGGAAGTCACTTCGATCTCATGTAGAAGTTCCTAATTCAACTCCAATGGCTGTAAGTGTAAATAGTAGTAATAATACTCAGAATTTTGATGGAAAAAATTCTTTCCCTCCAAATCAAGCTGGAAAAATGTTGGATCCCCCACTTTTGTCCGGGCAAGTTGATTTGGCATCACTTCTGGGACAGGATGTTGTCAAGGGGTAATATTTTTAGTAATTTCTATTTATTAAATTAAAAAAAA